>JABFOV010004040.1:0-14764 GCA_022817685.1 Aradophagus sp. ZL-2020 | reverse complement strand
AGCCGGTTGTTTATCATTATCAATATTATTATAACACCACTACTTTGATATTATATTATATAATGTTGTATGATTTTCTATTTAGAATATATTGATTCTATATTGTGACTACGTCGATTATGGTATGGATAATATATTTTGTTTTTTACTTTTTTTTTATTTTTTTTTTTAATTTTCTTTTTTTTTTATTTTTTTTTTTTTTTTTTTTTTTTTTTTTTTTTTTAATTATTATATTGTAAAAAGAAATATTTGCTTTTCTAATATTTTTGTTTTTCAAACAAAAATGTACATATTTATAGAACGTTTATAAAACTAACACATTGAAACGAATGTAGGTGTTCGATTTGTAATCGATTATGCTCATAAACATTCATACACACACAATTTTTCTCGTGTGTAATAAGCGTGCAATTTCCCGGGCGTTCGAGAGGGAACTTCTCTTCATTCTTAAATTCGTGATTCCTCTTTGTCGAATGGGCCGGGAATTAAGACAAAATTTGGTGCATGCAAACGAAGACTGATATAACGTCGAGAAATATGGATTGAGAATAGTCGAAGAAAATGACCAATAAAATTGATATTTATCATAACAAAAGAAAAAAAAATCATATTTGTCAATGTATAATCCAATTGTCTTGTTAATTACAACATAAGTTCTTGACGTTGCTTGACTTTTTGTTTGTGCTTAGTTAATGTCATTTCTCTTGTATTATTATCGATAATAATACGTGATAATTTATTATTGTAAAGCAACATTATATGGAAGAATTTTGTGAGTCTTCCGCATCCTATTATTAATTCTTTTATGCTATATTATTTCTCATTCCCTTTTTTACTCATTAGTTTGTATATTCATAACATGTGTATAAACGATCGAAGATAAAGGAAATAGACCTGCATTTGTACACACAAAGTTTGCTAACCGTTTTTGTATGCAGATTCCGATATCCGCACGGAGTGAAAAATAATTTATAAGATGTGGTTCACTTGTTGAAATGCGTATTTATTTCATTCTAATTCAGCCAGTTTATTTAACTAACAGTAGAGTAAAGGAGCATCTTATAAAGAGTTTCACCTGTTCAGGTTAATGTAAGATGAGACGTCAACTTCAGTGAATCATCCAGTAGAGACCATCTCACGTTAACATGAATATTACTTGTCTTATAATAACTTGTACAGTCACCTTATAATCCAGTGAAAGTTTCACTAGATTATAAGACGAATACTAATATCTTCTATGGTGAAATTTCTTTCCGTGCATGTATTCAAATGAATGAAAATATATAGATATATTTTTTATTTCACAATATCGTGTACAGAAAAACGGTAAGCGTGCGTCGCAATGTTGAGTGATTGAATTATGGTTTTATTCCTATTTAATTTACATTCAGGGTGTCCGAATGATCAATTTTTAAAATACAAATTTTATCAAATTTTGTATCACTTACTTATAGATAGTCTACTTCCACTCCTTGCTACAAGTTTACTTAAACTATAAAAATCCGTTCTTTTCAAGCAATAATTTTAGATCATGAAACGTTTGGCGTGTAAACCATTAGATAACTATAACTGTAAATTTATAATTATAGCCACTTCAAATATATTTAAATTTATTTTTAATAAATAAACTGACTTTTATAAGAGCAATACAATTAATTTAGTAGTAATAATTAATTTTTCAAATTTAATTGCTTTGATTTTGTCAAAAAATTTCTATTTTTATATCGAAACTAGCGATGTGAAATTTATTTGAATTCTTGAAACCTTGGAGATAAAATTGTTTTACTTGAAAAACAATTTTAAATGAAATGAATTTTAGATTAGATATTTTTAAATTCATTTTTTACTTGGACACCTTGTATATGAAATTCAAATACGAATACCATGGAGTACAATATATAAACAGAATGAAAAAAGAAAAAAAAAAAAGAAAAAAAAAAGAAAAGTAGAAAAACAAAAAATAAAAATTGTACTAAGGATGTCGATTGAATCGAAATTAAGAAACATTTGTAAGCGGCGATTTTTTCATGCAAAAAACAAGATTTACTATGTTTGTTATCAATTAATATTAATAAATGTGACGTTTGTTCAAGTGTTTCCAAAACGCTTTATTTCAATTTTCCTTAACAATATCCATTTTCACTTCAACATCTATTTTATTATCGATATTTGTAGACCTAACTAAATTAAAAGCGTAATTTCATTTATTTGGATCAAAGTAGAGAATTGAGTATAACGAACCCAAGTTGTTGATATTGGCGAGCAAATGTAAGCGCAAAGTTTCGGTAAAACGGACACTTGTCGTCGACGTGTCGATATCCCGCCAGGCAATATTTGCACTTTCAACTTGGGTGAATAATGTGGGAGTCGGAACATTCTCATGCATATAAGCCCAAATACACTCGCGCATTATCGTGTTTATCTGCAATTTCAAATAATATTTTCAACTTAAATTTAATTCTCATTCATTTAAATAAATAGTTCAAACATTATTAGAAAAAAAAAAATTGAAAATCAGTAGTAAAAAATTGTGTGTAGCATAATAATGTAGATACCTGATTAAAATCGAGAATGGGTAAAATATCTCTAATACTGGCTAAAGGTGGTGGTAACAGTTGTCCTAATGCCATTACATTGGTCAGCGAAATTCCCTCCTTCAGATTCCAATTAGCTATGACAGTTGCGGTGATGGCTCTCAATAGCACAGAGCAAGTGGCCAAAGACGGTCTGTACCATGCTGTTAATTCCAATAAAGTCCACAATAATGGAACATCTTTGAATGTGCGACGAATTTGTAAATCCCTCTCAACTGTTACCTAAAACGTATTAATTTAACATGTCAGTAAAACATTTGTTATGAAAATATAAGTTTATTAATTTGTCACTTTGACTTTTATTACTATGATTTATAAATGAACAATTCTAAAATATTTCAATTTTATTTGAAATGAACAGTTTTCGTTAAGAATATTGATTTATAAAATATCCCATACTTTAGTGAATTCCTCATCTGGCCAAGGTAAACCATTGTACATAACGTCTGGAGAAATAAGTTCGACCAACAGTAGACTGACCATCTTGAACAGCTGCGAATGAACGATGTATTGTTTGTTTTCATATATAGTGCAGCATGACTGCAATAAAACATATGAATAAGTACTTTTAGAACAACAATTTTCTAATTTTTAAATGTTTTGCTGAAATATTTTGATAACTTTTAAAGATGAGTTATAAAGTATATTAACTCTTAATAAATAACTTATTTTTTTTTTTATTTTAATTTCTTTTAACGACAACTCCATGCATAATTATAAGTTAATACTCAATGACTTGTTTCTTGGGTATAAACTTGAACATATATACATATCACATACGATTATAACATACTTTTATTACATTCATAAGAAGGGTTTTATTTAACGTAATGCTTTCTTTATCAAGTGAATTTGCTGGTGGCATTTTTCGAGGACCATTTCCAATAATTCCTGCATGAAACACGGATGAATGTCTTTGTGCTAACATGACACTTGTCCCCTAAAATAAAAATTAAAAATAAATGATTGTTTAAAAGAAGTATCGAATTTTGATGCAACATTTTTATGAAAAAATAGTTTAAAACTTTTTGTGTTAATAAACATAGACACAAACCTGTTTATGATTTTCTTGCAGTAATAAGACGTCCTCTTTTTTCTCTTGAAATTTTTCTTTGGCACCAAAATATTTGGCAGGTTCATTGAAAATACTTTGCTCCAAAAGTTCTCTCAAAGCAAGATTACGAGCGCACATAGATGAATGACTCAGCATGTCCACATGATTTCTTGTATCAAATAAATTTGATTCTTTTTTCACATCAAACGACGTAATTTCTTGTAAACAGCGATTTACTACTTTTACACATTTTTCCTTTTTCATTATATCTATAATAATAGAATTTATATCCATAATCATTCAACTTCATAAAACAATTTCCAGCGTTGTTATATGTTTCATTATACATTATATTTAATATGAAAAACATTTTACCGTTTTCTGCAATGCAAGTAAAGAAAAATCTTAACATCGCTCGCGTTAACTTTAATTTTACAATACAAGCTTCATTATGCAAATGTCTTTCACCATTCGGTGGCATTAAATAGTCGATCGTCATTGCTATGTCAGTTGCCAGATCGATATTATCAGTCTTTAAAAGCAAAGTTGCAATGTGCTCATAATTGTTTTTAATAGCTTGAGAAATGAATCCCGATTTTAAACATGGGACTCTTTTTTCCCACCTGAAATATGAATTATAACCATCAACTATACAATTTAAATATATGTATACTATTTGGTTAGTACTTTGGGTTCCATTTTCTTTCATTTCCATTATAATCCATTTTTATTTACATATATTTACATTTATTAACATTATATTCAAAATACTTACTTTAAAAGTAACGTTAAATTTTTAAATAACGTTCTAGCGTTATCTTCCTTAGCTGTAAATTGTGCTTCACGTACAGAACACTCGACAACCTGAGTGAAGAAGTCTTGGTTTATAAGAGTGTTTTCTGGGTCAATCTTTTTTGTTGAAAAAAATGCAGCATTATCGATGATGAGCCGGACTAGCGCCGCTACATGGAAGTTATCTTGCGCATTTTCTAGCATATACATTGCTGCCGATATGAGAACATTTTGCCCAAGTGTGCCCAACAAAGAAACCAATTTCACAGCAGTTTGTACACGCAAAGCATTCGGGTGCAATAATAATGGCTTAATTTTTGGGAAATCATTGCGCAGCGAACCCAACATCGCAATTTGCGTTGTCTGCACATCTTGTGATCGTATTAGCATTTCAATTTTTCGAAGAATTAACTCCAATATCTGACGACAGACGTTTTTAACATTTTGTGCGGCGTTAACGCTGTGGTAGCCAACGTTACTGGTGCTGAGACTTACGTCGAGCAAAGTGTTGATCACCTGCAAAGCATCCTGCTCACAACCTAGCGCCAGTTGTGCAGTCAAGTCGATTAGCTGCTCCGGTTGGTTACCAAAATACTTGCACCATTCGCCAGCAAAGAGAGCGAGTTGAGGAATAACCTCGGATTTTACTAAAATTTAAATTCTTAGAATTAAATTTGAGTAATTTGATGTTTCCATTCAAAAATGTAATATTTTAAATTGTTGTGAAAATTAAGACCTTTAAGGAATTATTTTTTCCATTGAGACTCATTGGGCTCGAAAAAGAAATGTTTAATACAAAAAAATATTATTTAGGCAAAATTTAAAATAATCAATCATTTGTTACTTACAAATTTGTAAAAAATCAGTCGTCATTGTTCTTAGTAATGTGTAAGAAAAATTGGCTAAATTCAGTAAAAAGGGAACTGTGGCTAACTTTTGATTTCTCACTTCCTCATCATCATTAATATTTTCTTGAAGACTCCACTGAAAAAAATGAACATTGACTTTTTAGCATCATATAAGCATAACTCAATTCACCAAAGCGTTCATAATGAAAATTTAATTACCTGAAACAAATTTATTAAAGCTTTTCTGATGTCATGTGAGTGACTTGTAGCTAGGTGACCTAGTATACCTATAACAGAATTCAGTTTTGGATTTTTCATACCCTGATCGTATCCCACAGCGCAAAAGTCTTTGAGTCCGCATGACAATACTCGTGTGATAACAGTGTTTGGGAAGCAACTACCAACGTGAGTTACGACCCAATCAAAGTGTGGGCTATGAACGACACTGGTGTCCAATAAAGCTTTGATACAGGACTCTGTATCAGCATGCATGAGGCACTGTAGACATTGGGACGTAATTTCAATGAGTACTTTAGTGGCTTTGCAAGACATCCACTGTTGAAGGAATTCATTGATTCCAGAATTACTACGAAGATTTCCTCTTTTTGCGTATTCAGTTGATATTTTTCCTGAAAAATGGTTTATAAAACAATAATAATTTCTTCATAGCGATTAAATGAATAATATATTGCATTTCTTTTTATACCTAGTAATTCTAACGACCATGATGAAATAATGGGAGCCCAGGCTTCAGGATTTTCATTTATAAAACTACTCAAAAGAGAATGAATTTCAGTTATAGTCGATTCCTCTTGTATTGGTCCATTGTGATTAGACTGCAATTTTATAGAAAAAGAAATTTATTTTCTCAGTTATGAATTCTGTCTATTTACACTTTTTGCAACGATACAATACAGTCGATCATCACAAAAATTGGCAGAATATTAATATTTTATTTGTTTGTTTTTTTGATGACTTAATTTAATTGACAGTTGTTAATACTGTTTAAAAAATGAATTTATTGAATACAAATATATGTAAAAAAAGATAAGTTCAAATTGAAGTTTAAATAAAAAATTTAATTTAAATTTTAAATTACATACCTCAATTTGTCTAACATATTTATTAACAGCAATATGAAACACGGAATAAAAGTACTCCAAAACGGCATCCCTTGTTGCCGGAACATTTTTCAACAACAACAATGCTGTACGCGTGAGTTCCACAGTATTTGTATTATGTGAATAGCGCACCGCCCCCGAAATAAATTTTTTAACCTCAACCAACACATCCTGAAGGACCACTGGCTCTATTAAGTGCGGCATTTCAGACGAATTCATCGCTCTTTATAATCGTCGGCAAAAAAATAACCTTAGTCTTTCATTTTTCCTGTGCTCAATTATTCATCAACAACCAAATTCGAGTGAAATGACAGCACGTTGTTTATTTTCTCTTGTTGATTTTTGACATCAACAAGGCATTTAAAACTTTTGGTTATTCAGTCGCACCAAGTCCACAGCATTGTTGCCAGATAGAAAAGGATGAACGCACTAAATGCACCTTAAACAAACAAAGCTTAGTAGTTTTTTATCCTTGTTTCTGGCAGCACTGATCCATACTTGATATATCAGACCGAAGAATGTCGACTGATTTGGCTTCCGAGTTGCTCGTCACGTGTACCAACATTGCATTACACTCAAAATAGCAGTGTTGTTAACCTATACTCCAGCAGTCTTCAATTGGCGCTGTATCAGCAGTTTCATTTTTTTTTCTCCCAATGCAGTACAATAAAAAAGCGCAAAAAAAATCCGACTCCACGGAATAATCTGTCAACATCGCCCATCCCTGAACGCTACTTGGTGCACTGTTCAGTGATCCAACAATGTCGGTGGCTGTGGGGCCGTACGTCAATCGGTGACAGGTTCGCGAGTTGTGTGCTAAAGCCCACGACAATTATAGCTGCCTGGCGAGTGAGATTCGAGAGCGAAGTCGAGCCGAACGTTCGTGCGAGTCTTGCCTGGCGAAACCGAGCCCAGCGAGGAATTTCGTTTGAAATTAAATTTGGCCCTTTCGCGATTCTTTGGCTCGTCGTACTGTTCGATTCGGACGCAACGATATCACCAGGCTGTGGCTGTACTTCGCTGCGGAGGTGGACGTGCGCAAAGCTGCGCGCTGTAGGGAGAGCAATGCCGAGACCTTGAAACGCGGTCCATGGAAGCAGATCCAGAGATCTTATAGCAGTTATAATTTTTGACAGGTACGAATGTCAAAAGGGGCTGATGCTATGTTGCAAATGGATAGTCGTTTTTGACAGGGAAGTTGCCATTGGAGATAATTTAGATCGTCTTGAACAATGTCATCCATAATCAAAGAATCGCCGATTTTTTGGGGGAAAATAATGTACAAGTTGTGTAGGTACAAAATATATGAGTTTGAACTTATAAAAATTGTTACACAGAATTTCGTTATGGTGATTTTTACGATGACAAATTACACAAAATGATGAAAACAAAATAAAGGATTTGGGAAAAATCTAAGTATAATATCTTGACGCCACAAAGGAAGCGTGTAAAGACAATGGTAGATTGATCTACAAAAATTTATCCAAGTGTAAACTCATATACCATGTATGTGCATAATTTCTGTTACATGGAAAAATGTTTTATGAATTTCTGAGGTTTATGATAACAGAAATTTGAAATTTGCAAATCTGTTTTACCGTTAATAATGAAAAAGTTTAGCGTTTTGTTTTAACAGTAACACTTTAGGGACAGTATTTAAAAAAAAATAATAAAAAAAAAACAATTTAGGCGCATTCTGTCATTTAGTGAACGCAACATTATATAAGGCTGATAGGAGGCTACGTTTAGAAATCGATTAAGTTCGAATTGGTGTCAATAATTTATGTTAGATAAAATAAATTTCAATAGGTATTAGTCATTAGGTATGTTGAATTAATTATAAAAATTAAATTTAAGTCAAATTAAAGTCTGATTTTGAAGAATTTAATAGTAAAAATATCTTTTGAAACTGTTGGGTTGTTAACAAACAAAGTAAGACTACATTCCTTACAAAAATCTTCAATTCTTAATAAATTTGAAGTAAATATATACAATTTGTTATTTATTATATCTAGGTACGTATAGTTTTTTAAAAATTAATATTTTATAAAATATAAAGTCTCTAATATTATTAGATTTTCAACGTGCAATAAACGAAAGGTTCTTTGTACAATGTTCATTTTTAAATAAGTAACACGAAGAAGTAATTTTCGGCACAAAGACGACGCAAAATTTTTCAATTCATACTTAAGCGAAAAAAAAGTTGTCTTTTGTGAAAATGTAACAAAAAATTTGGTTTTAGCAGTAATATATTAATGTTCTATTATTTTATTATTCATAGCTATATTATATTACTTATCATAGTTATACATGGTAACGTTACATATAAGAATTTTTGAAATTCCATTTATTTAACGTTGTTTTTTTTTATTTTATAATAGGATGGAGTGGGTGGAGATCATTGAGCCACGTACCAAGGAGCATATGTATGCCAACTTGACTACTGGAGAATGTGTTTGGGATCCTCCTCCTGGTGTACCTGTGTAAATACATTTTCATAAATATAGTTAATGTTTCAACAGTATTAAACATACTATACGTGTTGAACAAATAGTAAAATAATGTTACAAAGTATAAAGCTTTAGTGAAAACAGCAAAAAAAATTGAAATCAACTTAGTTTATTATAAATCAATTGATTCAATTGCAATTGCAGGAAGAAGACCGACAACAATCAATGGTGGGAGCTGTTTGATCAAAATACTTCACGCTTTTACTACTACAATGCAACGTCACAAAAAACGGTTTGGCATCGACCAACTGATTGTGACATTATTCCACTGGCTAAATTGCAGGTAATATTAGCAATAGAAAGTAAGTTTAATCATTATTAAAATTTTTAGCAGTTTTTTCTTTTTCTGAATAAATTACAAGTCAAAATGTGTTATAAATACACAGAAAGAAGAATCAACCAATTTTACATTAAATACGCAAGAAATTGATTTAGGTTGATTAATGCACGTTTTCTTGTTGTATGCTGATTAGACACTGAAACAGAATACCGAACCTGCTAACAGTAAGGACACAGACAGACAAAATCCAGCTGAGACAAGAAAAAAAGAAACAGTATCCACGCAGACGCAGACACCTATTTCGTGCGGGGCTGATCGTTTTAATCTTCGAGAGAATCCTAGCACCACAGCTACTTTGGTAAGTCATCATATAATCATGTTTCAATTTTTATTAAATTAATAAAATGTTCATTTAATTTCACAACTAATATCCGATTGTTTATTTTACAGCAAGTGAGTGATGTCTGCAAGGTACATCATTCAAATGTGGCAGACTTAAAAACATCTCCGTCGCCGTCACCATCCGTCACCGCCAGGCGATATTATCATCACCATCATCACCATCATAGCAGTGGCAATAGACAACACCACAGACATCAAGAGCAACCATCTACGCGCCGCCATCACAACCATTCACAGGATTCGGGTCGCTCTAGTGATAGTTCTATATCACACAGTCGGACGTCTTTAGAGTCACCAAACTATCGCCTACTTGAATCGCCAAGCCGGGATTATTACAGAACTAATGTACAGCAGCACCAAGGTTCATCGACTGGAGGTGCCAGCGGAACGCTTGAATTGCGCAGTCATAAAAGTGGTACGATAGAATGTGTACGCAATCAGAAAACGGTACCTGCTGAACCACCACCAGTTGGTCTGTCTTTATCAACCAGCACACCAATTTTTAAAAAGAAAACCTTTGTTGATCAGAGAGATCATAGGAAAGATGTTGATAAAAGTAAAAATGGTAATTTTTTTTATTCATTATGACAAGTAGGGTCAACCGAGGTAAAAGTGCGCCATGAGGTAAATGTGACACTTCATATTTTATATGCATAAATCAATTTTTCATCATCATCTTGTTTATATAAGTTCATTGATCAGTAATGATTCTTAAAGTCCATTAAAAAAAATGAAATTGTTAAGAATTACAAAAGTTATTTGATGTGTCACATTTACCCTAAAGTGTTACTGTTACTCCGGTTGACCCTAATTACTTATTTTAGAAGTTAATATAATTAGTGTACAAAAGGAAAAAAAATTAAAGATGTTAATTGAACTATAGGTCGAGGTACCAGCACAAACGACGCAAGTGTTTCTCCGTACCGTGAATCTGAAAACTACCGACAAGATCCAACAGCATACCGACCGTCAGACAAGCAATCATATTGTTACAAGCCGCAGGGTGATAAATATGGTTCACTGGTTGAAAGCAGCGGAACACGCTATCAGCGTAAACATGAAAAGGAAGCACAGCAGCGTGAACGCATGAACAGTTTGGATAAATCAAATGCACAATCATATTATTCTCAATGGACACCTTCTAAGCCTAGTAGTACCAGTGATAATACGAACACTGGCACTGGTAGCATCGGCCGACGCTACCACTACGGCTGCTCAGCTTCATTGTCTGAGGCTAACGTCCGGGACATGTACGGTGCAATGTTTATTGAACCAAAGAATCTTGTCAGAGGTAAAATAATATAACATTTTTAAATTACATTTACTTGTTACGAAATTAGTTTATTACACACCAAGCTTTATAACATAAGTACGCAGTTTTACTATTGTAAGTAAATCACTTTTTCAAGGAAGAAAATAGAAGTTTTGTGATTAAAGAAGTACTTTTTACTATTTTACTTCCTCTTTTTTAAGAAATACAATTATGTTATTTATAAAGCTGGTATTTTTTAAATTATTTTCTCATATGTTATTATTATTAAGCAGGTACCCAACAACCGATAGCTCGGAGCTACAGCTTCGTTCAACAGCAAAAGCAGCAGCACAAACTTCAACAGCAGCAGTCGCAAAGTCGGTGGCACGACCAAGACGATGATTCGATGCACGAGCGTTATTTAGTGGGTCAGATCAACGATCCATGTCGTCAACGACTTAACAGCAATACCAGTAGTAGTAGCAGTAGCAGCAATAGTAGCAGTAACAATAGTGCCATTTGCGAAGATGAATCTCACGATATTGATGATAACAAAAAGGCTCGCAGCAATGGTAATCCTAGCCCCTCGCCTTCTCCTTATCGCGGCGATGTTATGATTGATCCAGACCACCTTTTACCTCTACAACATTATATCCTTCAACAAGCTAAACTTTCAGGTATTTTCATTGTACTTAATTTATTTATTAAAACAGGCGATCGTCTGATAATTGTAAGATTAAACGAACTTACCTAAGTGAAGTTCAATCTTAATTATACGTGAAGTCTCGTCCGAAGAGATACATTACTGGTAGCAGGGTCAGCTGTACAGTCTTACCACAACATTTTAAAGAAAACCAAATGTCCATAGATGGCTCTGTGTATCTGATCCCTGTTGCCATCGTCACATTTCCCGCGTTTTTCGTCATTCTTTAGAGGTATGAAGGTTGCGACCAAGATAAAGAGGAGGGGGGTAAGATTTGTCATAGTTTGAGAACTACGAAATCTGGGTGGGTATGTATCTCTTTGGATGAGACTTCACGTATAATTAAGATTGAACTTCACTTAGGTAAGTTCGTTTAATCTTACAATTATACTTAGAACTTTGTCCTCGAGATACATTACTGATAGATGTTTAGAGAATAAGAAACAGGAGCAACTTCATGAACAAAATAACGATTTAATAACAATTTTAATCGCTTATGATTTCTTACATTGTCGGCAAAAGTTTGTGCTCTATGAGATGTTGTTAGCGCTAATAATGTTATTAATTTTTGCGATATACTCTATCGAATAGAGTTTTTAAAGATAAATTGTTATGCTATAATAATATGGGAAACGGGATCATGACTGGTATCGCGAATGAGACCTTATATCCCGACGCAAAGACATTGTTAATTAACTGATACGCGCGTAGGGAAAAACGGATGCGCGGTATCAAGAAAAAACGTTGTAGTCTCAACCACACAACAAAACGGAATGACGAAAGATGCGAGAAATGAGACGATGGCAACAGGAGTCAGATACACAGAGCCATCTATGGAAATTTGGTTTTCTTTAGAATGCTGTGGTAAGACTGTACAGCTGACGCTGCTGTCAGTAATGTATCTCTTTGGACGAGACTTCTAAGTATGATCATACATTTACAATAGAAAACAGTGTATTGCAAGTAAAGATAATAAATGAGAATAAATTGACGACAATAAATTATCGATTTAAAATTTACAGAAATTTTAATGTAAATTTTGCTTTTTAGGTTGTTACAAATTTGGCGATCCTATAATGGCTGAGGAAGGGGACGATTCATTGGACGAAGAGGGAGGACGGACGGAAGAGTTATGCACTCGCGGTGATGACGATTCAGACGATCAATTCGCGGACGACGAGGCGGCTAGCAATCAAGAAGATTCATCCAGTCAGGAATACCTGGAGGACCATTATGCAGGTATACATAGGCATATCCAGAAAGTGTTATGTTATATAAAACAAAATTCAAAAATAACGTGCATACAATTGTGTATAAGTATTCCCTTTTTTTAATTATCTATTTCTGATTGCTACTGTGAAAAAATAATTCTAACTAAATAAATATATTATTTTTCACCCATTAGACTTAGGAACCTACGACACTTCTGGACTGGCGACGTATTACAACACAGCAGACACGTTAACAAGGCCTCTCACTACGCCTCCTCCACCGCCAAACATTACTACACAAGCTGAGGAACGGGGAAGTGCAATTAAACCACGATTGTCATCGCTCCCAGCGCCATCTGCACTGAATTCACGTCGTACAGATGCAACAGATTTCGATCGAGCACGCAAAGACGACGGCAATGTAAGCGGCGGCGACATCGAAAAGTATGCACAGGACAATCTTAATCTGAACTGTGGTCGTCCGAAGGGTCTCAGACTATTGTTTCGAAAAAAGTTTAGCGTGCGGGACATTCTCAACTGGTCAAAAGATCCCATCCCACAACCAATGTTGGTTGTCGTTGACGGAGAAAAGTTACTCAAACGAGAAGCTTGCAATCTATTTCGCCTTGTTCAGGTATGTTTTTTTTTTTTTTTTTTTTTTTCATAAATTTAAACCATGAACATGTTAATGATGTAAAATCGTAATCGTAAAATTTTGTTACTTTTTATTTTAGGTTTATATGGGAGATCGTAAAGCAAATGTTGGAATGACTCTTGATGGTGTTGCCATGGAAATAGTAAACACTATTTTTTCAAAACCTCCTCTACGTGATGAACTTTATGTGCAAATTTGTCGTCAAACGACGGAAAATCCTCGAAAGGAAAGTTTACGACGTGGCTGGGAACTGATGGCGATTTGTTTGGCATTTGTACCACCTAGTGCAACTTTTGAACCTTACTTAGAGAGTTATATGAACAGGCACCGAGACCCGAATTTTCAATTCCCTGAAGTAGCTAAGTGGCCAATCCACGTTCAGGTCAGCCATTATGCAACCGTGGCGTGTCGAAGATTGCAAAGAATTGGCGCAAATGGCAAAAGACAACCTCGCAAAGCTTCTACCGAGGATATCGATCAAGCTAGAGTACGTTGTATTTTATATAAATTTTGTTTCACTATAGACCTAGGCAAATGCTTATATTTATTACATAGACATATATACGCACAAACACATCAAACACACACACACACACAATATAAAAATTTTCAAATAACTAAAATTTAATCTAATTAAGCGAAAAATAATTTCGTGTTTTAAATAGATCCAAATATTTCGAGCGTCTATGTTCGGTGCGACGTTATCCGAGGTGATGGCACTTCAACGCGATCGATTCCCACAGCGTGAGTTACCATGGATTCAGACGACGCTCACGCGACAAGTTTTAATACGTGGTGGTACACAAACTGAGGGTATTTTCCGGGTATCGGCAGATGCGGATGAAGTGAATGCATTGAAATCGCACCTGGATAGATTTGAGGATGGCGCTATTTCCGATTCTCCAGATGCCCACGCTCCTGCTTCATTACTTAAACTGTGGGTACGCGAGCTTTATGAACCACTCATACCAGATTCGTTTTACGCTGAATGTGTATCTATGAGCCATGATACGGACGGTGTCCACAACACGGTTGCCGCACTTGTCAACCGCTTGCCTGACCTCAATCGACGGGTTTTGTGCCATTTAATTCAGTTTTTACAGGTAATTATTGCTGGGTTATCTTATAAATAAATGAATTGAAAAGAAAAGAAAAAAAAAAAAAAAAAAAAAGAAAAGAGCCTCGTCATCCTAAAAAGAAAAATAAAAAAAGACGAACAATGAGAATAAAGAAAACAGGATCCTTTATGTCATGTCAGAGACACAAGGTAAAGTCAGGGAAGCACTAAAAAAAAGGTGTTTCCACTGAAGATCAAGAAGAGATGAAGGGCAGGCAATCGAAG
>JABFOV010004039.1:0-14764 GCA_022817685.1 Aradophagus sp. ZL-2020 | reverse complement strand
AGTCAATGGAGCGCCGCGACGAATGCACAAGCAGTGCGTGGGCTGATTATGCGCGCAACCGCCTATCCGTCTCGTTGCGAGGTTCGCGAAACTTGAGGGCGACGCTGTTCGCGGGGCTGCTCTTGAACCCTCGCGAACTTTGCTTCCCTTTTTTTTCCTTTTTTACCTCGTTAATGTGCGAACCAGACGAAATACTCTCTGACGGTCCTTCGGAATTCTCAATCACGTTCCACCTCGTTTACGAATAACTGTTTAAATAGTGACTATTCAGTTCGAGATAACGCGACTGCGTTTGTGCATCAAAAGGGGTGTCTTCGGAATTGTTATTTTGATTTTAATTGCGTGTAGGTGGCTGTAACAAATATTTGTTTTGCGATAAATAAGCAAACGAGAAATGTTACATCGTAAGATGTTTTATTTTTTCGGGAATTGTTCGACGCTCTAAATAATTGAAACGAAATTTATAATTAATGGATTATTCTTACGATAAGCGGATTTAAATTATAATAAGAACAATCCACTTATCATTAAAATAATACATTGATACAAATAGCATTTTTTTAAGAGCGTATCGATTATATTCAATATATTGACGCGATTGAAAAATCAGAAGGTAAAAGTTACTTTCAAATAATTACGCTGAATTTCAGGAGTCACGAATAATTCATGGCAATCATTGTGAAATTACACGTTTGTTGTTAAGATGAGGACAAAGGATCGTAATTTTACAAAATTTGTGTAAAAGTGTAATTTAACTTATCGTGTGAGTACATTTTTTACGCAGTTAATGGTGTAAATTTCGCACATCCGTGAATTTTTACACGGATTTTTACATACGAAAATTGTTATTGACTGAAAATTGTTTTAGAAACTTGTTACTACGTGTTGGCACTTGAACTTTTTCAATCTTCCCCGATTGAATTTACGACCGCCGGGGTAAATGGCGACAGAAAAAAATATAACCGATCGGGTTGACTGGATAAACGAATCGCCGACGCCAAAATGAATAATTCGTAGCGGAGGGAGCTCGGTTCGGCAAAAGTTGATAATCGCCGGTGGAATGCGGGGTCGTTTGGCGCGTAAAAACGCAGCTAAGCATCCCGAGTGCACGCTCTAAGCGCGACGTACGAACGTTCGCGAATCGACGATAATTACGAGAATCGCCGACGGAAAAATTTCCTTTTTTCACGGCGAGTCGGAGAAAATTATGCGCGGGCATGTAAATTCGTCGCAGAAAAGTTCGCAGATAAACGCAAACTAGTTTCTCTGTGAAAGTCGCCGTTCCGCGAATGTCAGCCCGATAAGATTTCCGGCGAAAAGTTGAACGATCGAAATGATTAATGATTATTGATAAACAATTTTTATACGCCGTTGGTCGTTTATCATAACGTATCGTTGTCAAATATTTCGCAATCATCCGAAACAATCGATAAATCCTTGGAAATTGGCAAGGTTGTATTGGCGACAAATTCAAACTATACTGCGGAAATTCGTTCGACAAGTATGTTTCAAATTAAGACGTTATCTATATCAGAAAAAATGTCGACGTTTCTTTATAACTATGAAATTTGAATTTTAAATTACAATTGTATATAACTTTTTTTTTTATTATAAAACTCAACTATATAACACTATTAAAATTCGAATAGTTTCGAATTTGTTGATGAAAAAAACTTAAGTTAAATCTTACGTTGATATATTTTACATCATTTTCATTGTCCTAAAAGAAGAATGAAAATGATTATTTATACAAATTTTTCGAACAATGTTTGTCGTCATGAAACGTCATTTATGAAATAAGGTATTATTGCGCATGCTTATTAGTATATAAGTTGGTCAACGACGTGAGGTGGAGACGATACCACAATCAAGCAAGTCAAGCAACTCTGAGGAAGGATAGCAAATGGATGGGTGGCTATAAAATAACAAATACTTAATCGAAAAATTCAATATTTCTTATATAAAAAAATTATTATCAAATAAAATGTGTAATAATCAATTATCTTGTAATACAACACTTTTCACATAAAATATAGTAACATTTGTGATCATTTGTTGTAATTATTATGATACGATTTCTCTCAGTGCATCACACTTGCAATCGTTTTTGAATGTTTCGTCGGTAGAAAATGGCGGAAAGCATCGTTCGCTGGTTGATGGCCGAAATGGAAAGTACCCGAATCAGGGTAATGGATGTACAATAAAAGTTTTATGGAAGCTCGTGGCGCGTCGAATCAATATGAGCCGCTGTGTGGCGCCGCTGCATAAATCATCTTCTAATTCGGATTTACGGCCCCGCGAATGAGCCGGATGGCACTTAACCGCGCTGCCATTATACCCGCTCGAGCTTTCGTCGTTCGCCCTCGGCCAACTTTTCATTTATTATCATTAAATTTTCTCTTCTTTTTATTTCAATCGCCAAGACAAGAATCATTGTTACCGGCGTCGATTTCATAAGATTTTTATCATGATTCAATTAAACGTTGCCTGCAATTTGAAAGTTGATCAAAATCGAATAATTAATGAATTAATAAAATGAATTATATAATAAATGAAAAATGTTAAAGATTAATATCAAATGAATCAATAAAGTCAATTAAGACATTAATGAAAATACGTTAACGAATTTCACTCTTATATCTATAAAAACTTATTAAAGTAATTCAAAATTTATAGTACTTAATTGATCATTTAATTATGTAATCTAATAATCAATCAATCAAGTAATTAATCAATCGACTAATTAAGAAAGTAGTTAATTAATTAACGGTGATGTGTTAATGCGTTCTCTTAATTTGCCGGCAGCTCATTAGGCAAGTTTCGTTTCACTTGGAAACATGGATCATCGAACGAAAAACACGGAAGGTCGAATATTTGTACAATGATTTCCCCGTGAGTTAAACGTCGTTTAAATTGGAACGTACTTTCCCCGGGCGATCGAAAATTCCGAGCCCGCCATCCGACGAAGGAGGACGCCGTCTAATGGATTATAACCGTTTTTAATTAATGGATGATTGATCGTGACTAATCCCACCCGATCCTTCCTCGTTGGCGTAATCTATGACGCGCGCCACGACTACCTTCTGAGTAAGCGTTCGAGTCAGTCGGAAGTGTCGGACCGGAAATGAGCGCCATCAATTTATTCACGGTAAATATCGGAGCGTAGTTTGAATCGGAGGATGGCTGCTTCATTTGCGAAATCAAACCAATTTCAAGATGCAATTTTCAGAAGCGTTGCTTTTTCTATTCGAAAGTAATCGTTCAACAATTTTGAATAGTCGTGTCCTGTTTTTTTGTATCGAATATTTGACTTTGAACTTTCGTGAGTGTCAAACTCGTTATGTTTTGTTACCTCAGCAATCTTGTTTCAATGATTGCTTTGCACAACCTGTCGAAAAAAGCGAATTTTCATATTACGGTCAGAACTCGACCTATAAGTCTGAAACTTTGCCTACGCACTCTCTGAGGTGCAGGGATTAATATTCAATCGAATCTAAGCACATCTGAGAGGTTCCGAAAAATTTTTAATTTTTCGCGATTTTTCCTAGATAACATGCAGATGAAGCTGGCACCTCCACTTCAACCAAATTTGGTTGAAGTGGGGGTGTCAACATCATCTGCATAAGAAAGCGCTTTGTAAAAGTGTTTTCAATTTTCAAACTTATGAGAATAATTCAAGTGTTTTGATTGAAATCGTTATTATTTTTGAATCAAACCATGTCTCTGTTTTTGTTCTAAAAATTCGACCTCGAAATGTCCTCTAGTACAAAACACGTGGTACTTTTTGGCATTAATATTCATGAGAATAACTTGAGTGTCTTATTATGAGACTTAAGTTTTTTGTTATCATTACATATAGGTAACATTTTATTATAAAAATCAACACGAAACAATAGTGTGTATTTCGTATTGCCTTCGACTTCTCGTGCACTTCGCAGCACCTCTCAACGCGACGATTAGAAATGAAGTCGGCGACACTTCTCGCGGTGCATTAATTGAACGAACTTTCGCGAAACGCGACACTTGTTAAAGCCACGTGTTAACGGCGACCGTATTTTCCGAAGCCGCTGAATGGCATTCTTAAGATTCACGGTGTTATTTACGACACGACCATTATGTAATAAAAGTGCCGGCCCGTGTGAATTATGCTAACAATGGTGGGACGTTTCGTTTGTTGCGCGTACGAGTGGCGGCATGCGATCTACAGGTGCAGCTATTAGTGACGTTTTGTAACACGGTCTAGTCGGTGCTTTACAATCACGCCTTCCGCTGTTTTTATCACCGCCGTAATGACCGACTAATGGGCCTTAATTAGTTTAACTTGGCGGATTTGCCGATTCATTTGTTAACGCAGATTACACATTGGCGGAACGATTTTTATGAGGTGTTAACAGAGTTCTGTCAATATTAGATATTTGTACGCGGGAGAAGTGACATTTGAAGAATGATGTATGTGTGAGATTTGCCACGTGACCAAGAACTTTAAACCACTGAGTTGTTTTTGTAACACTACTGAGTCGTTTGCGGCACACGACTGAGCATTATCAAAAAACAGATGATTGTTTACATGTTTATGATCTCGAAGATACTAATACAATGCAAACATTCGCATTTTGTCTACAAAAGTAACATTTTTACATGTTTATGACCTTGAGTATATTAACAGAATGAACATGTTTACGTTCTGTCTAAAAAAGCTGCATATTTACATTTTTATGACCTTGAAGATATCAATAAATGTAAATATTTACATTCTGTTTAGAAAAGCTACATATTTATGTTCGTGTCCTTGAATGAACTTATAATGCATGTAAACATATAAACAAACCTTAGAAAAATGTAAACAAATATGAAATTAAGTGTTTATTAAAATAAAAAATTGCTTCTTTTCTACCCACTTTGGTACAAGATCATAAATTTATCGTTAAAATGTTACTTTCGACAGTTTTATATCGTAATTTCAATAAAATAGCGAGTGATAAAGAATACTACAAAATATATAAGAATGCAACAGATGGCAGTAAAACTTTAATGGATATTATGATTAAGTGACGTAGGTGAAAAATGTTTGCATTAGGTAACACAGTTAAACTCTCGCCGAGTAAAATGTTGATGTGGTGACTTCTCAACTACGCGACCGCAGGCCGATTTTGTTTAGACCCGATTGCTAACGAAACAGAAGTTATATTGGATTCAATAACCTGCAATCGATACGGATTTGCATTTCAACTAATTTAAATTCACACCGCAACACGAGAGTGAGATACATTGAAATTGGAAAATAAAAATTAAGAATAAGTGTACGGAAAGTTTGTAACGTATTCCCCCCCCCCCCCTTTTTCAATTACGTATTGGAACTAGAAATGCATTTTTTTAATAATTAAAATTACAAATATTTCATAAAATGTTGAACGTTGTTTATTAAATGCAAATAATGACAAAGACTGAATTTTAATTTTATAACCATTTTTGTTATACGTTTTTTATCGTTTAATAATAGACGTTTAAAACTTTGATTCCACGAATCATTGAATATCTTTTGACATTTTCCAATTGATAAATTGCTCGAGACGTAATGAAACAAATACATTCTTATAGGGACCATACATTCAACTTTAGACCAGAGCATACTTTCGTCGACTGCGATATTTGTCTTGTTTCGCATTTTTTCCAACGCCATGAATCAACAGCGACGAACCGACGATTCGCGCGCGATAATTCGCCGGACAAGCGATCCACTGTGTCGATGAGCTCTTTTTGCCCCCCACCCCTTCCCCAACCCCCCAACAATCCGCTTCTTATTCCGCAACACTTGGCCGCTCGAGTGGTGGCTGCCGCCGTAACACCCGGGACAAGTAATTCGAGCGACGAGATATCGCAGGCGCAAATGACCGTTCGCGAAGAAGAAATTCCCGTTGCGGATCAGCGCGTCGGATCAATTGCGGCCGCAACGTGCCAATGTGACTGCGAATTCTTCGGTAGTAATTAATTCGGTAACTGTTAAGAAAGGAACGTCACGAAGTTGAAGGGAAATTGTCGTCGTAAAAGAGGAAGATAAAAAGGACGGTTCACACCATGCAAGGTGTTGGTACATCGAAAAAACGATATTTTGGTATATATATTGCATTTGTTTTATATAGATATCGATATAATATAAAAATGAATTCGTAATTAATGATATGATTAATTATGTATAAGTAATTATAATGGAATTCAATATATGTTTTGAGATTAAAGTATCTGTACTGTAAGGTGCGCCATCTACAACTCAGGTGGACCAAAGAAACTTGTACGTTATATCATATAATACATGTTGTATTTATTTTATGTTGTATAGAATATTGATAGTAATTTGAACAATTATCTGTATTCTACTGCATGCTTCGAGATTAAACTACTTATTTTGTAAAGCGCCATCTACAACTCAGGTGGGTTAAATATTTTGCGCAGAATTATTTTTAGAGATAGGTTATACATTACGATGTAAAATAAAATTGTTAGATCTGCATCGGAATTTCTTCAACGTCAAATAAAAATTATTTTAGCAAAAGCAAGAGGAAGAATATGAGGCAAAGAAAAAGTTGCATGTCTGAAAATGGTCGATCGGTAAAACGGGAAGAGGTAACGAAAGTTAAACGCACGCGAGAGGTATCGGCTTTCAAACCACGGCGCGTTGCTTTGCACAATATTAAGACAGCGGTAACATTAGCCGGGTTGTTTGACGCGTTCTGTTAGGTGCATTTTTGCCAACGCACTTGAGAATTAAACCAGGTTTCGAGTGCAGATGCACGCCACTTGCCTGAGGTATTACCGGCCGACTGGAAACGACCGAGGCGAAGAAGAAAGAGACGGAATCGCCGTGTTACGGGATCCCGGCGGCGTTGTGCTCGCGGTGAAATTGACCGTCGTTAAAAGTATCCGGTTGGCAGTTTATAGGACCAGATTTTGAATCAATTTGTTGGCCGGCCAGGAACTGTATATTCGCGCCGGTGTGAAAGTTTATGATCATTGCGTGCGACGCGGTGTACAATAATTCCATTTGACGAATAAAATCATTGGTTTTTATTTTAATTCTGCTTGTGTTTTCGTTTGGGATTATGGGATCCCCCTCCCCTTTACTTCTCGAAATATATGTAATATTATAATATATATATTGTATTATATATTATATATAATATTATATTATATTACAGGTTTTTTATTAATTTTAATATTATAATATATATTTAATATTATTTATAGACTATTGCTCCAATTCAAATTTCCAATATCCCCCACCCCAGTATGATAATAATTAGGGAAGAGTGTAATATATAATATTTTTGATATATCGTCATATTTCATGTATATATGATTGTTTTATTTTTATACCTCCCCCCCCCCCATTTTAGAGTTCATAATTGTCTGTAATTATAATGTGTAACTTTTATTTTCATGAGAGATGAAATAAAGCTTTGATGCAACGTACGGGAGATTGATGTTTTATACAACTACTTTTATGGCCGATTATTTTTATGCGGAACGGAAGAAACGAGGTTGAATTGGATTGTAAGTTGAATTTTATTATACGTCATGCGTTTCATTAAGTGAAAAATAAAGTAAATAATAGGAAGGAATGAAAAAACGAGCAGAACACAGGAAGGTCGAAACAATATCGGCAACTGTGAATGAAACACGAAGGAAAAAAGTAAATATGACAATGAAATACTAAAACCAAGAGTAAAAGTGCATAGAAAAAAAATACGCAGGAAGTGTACTTGAACTTAAAAATAACGAATAAAATTCGTTTTCCCTTTTTTTCATTAATTGCAATAATTTCGTAATATAATTCAATTTTCTTTGCAAATGTGCGTCTTACTTTATTTTGCACTTTTTTTTCAAATTTATTCACAAATTGTAAGAACGGTCTAAAAAGGTACATTTCACTTTTTAAAATTACAGGACACAAACAAATTTACTAAATTTTAATAATAAAATACTAAAAATAAGAAAAACAAAGTTTTAATATCCATTGCAAGTACTGAAATTGTGTATTTGCACTCAAGTATTTTCTTCGAATGTGACTATTAGTAATTGACAAAAAGCGATAAAAAACAAAAGTAAATTAATATGAAAAAAAGAAAACAAACAAACAAATATCAGCGGATGAAAAAATAGAAAAGAAAACAATGGGAGAAAATATTGAAGCGAAAAAGGAGTGGGGTTGGAAGACACACGCATCTGCCTGTCAGTAGCACGGCAGGATTGCAGCCGATTCACGTGATAAAGTGTATGATTAACATGATCCACATTACCCCCGCGTGTAATTACGTTCTTGAATTACCAGTACAAAACGGAGGAGCTTCACTGGTCGATGCGTTCAAGGTAGTAGTACTTTGTTCACCGCAAATCGTGCAAAATCCCATCGACCATTACGAAGCCAATTGTTCGAATAATTGACGAATTTCGATAAACAACACAGAAATAAGTTTATAAAAAGACAATTCGTACAGCCAAGTTAGATTGTTATAAAGTAGATACTTAAACTGATTATCTATATAGTTGATATTGATATATTTTATAACTTCATATTGAAAAAACTATATTGTCTTACACATGTTGCATTAATTTATATCGTAATCGATAGATTACAAATAGTAATTTAAAAATGCATATTTGATTTTGCTATATGTTTTAAAATTAGCGCGTTATGTATTGTGAGAAGTGCCATCTACAACTAAGGTGGGCCGAGTTCGCCGCGCCATATTGTTCTATACATGTTGCATTTATATTACTAGACAATTGCGCGCGCTTCGCGCGCGTCTATTTTTATGTGTTTATTTGTTATCTTTATGTGTTTATTTCTCATATAAGTTTCTAAAATAATCATTAAGAAATTCAAAATTATCGTTATTCCCGCCTTTTGAATAGTTTTACATCTGTCAACATTTCTTTGCTTTACATTCAATTTTATTTCTTTTCTTTTTACTTCTTTCATTGTGACGATGACAACGAACATCACGAACGATTCTAAACTCTTTTCAAAACCGACGTTCTCAAAAACACATTTTTTTTCCTCTTCTATTACACGCAACATGCTGCGACGCATTGACTTGCGGCCAACTTAATTACGGTGCTACGCTCCAGCCGTAACATTCAGCCAACTTCAACATGCCATCTACTTTATTAAGAAGGATAATCGATGAAATAAAAATAATCATTTGATAAATTGCTGGTTACTGCAAAGTGCGCCATCTACAACTCAAGTGAGCCGAACCTGCAGCGGCAAATTATTTGTAGTTATAGGTTAAGTTAGAATATAAGTAGCATGAAGAATTGGCGGTTTATTTTAAATATAAAAAAACGCGGAAACGAAATGTATTATATTTTTCAATGTCGTCGAATAGAAATCTGAACTCGAAATCGAACTCAAGTTAAAAAGAAAGTTAAGTTTGAAAAATTGCATCTCTCTGGAACCACCGGCGACACAAAAGTCGCGGCCGACCATTCACGGAATTTGGACGTAGGTTTGAGAATGATTTCCCGTCGGTTAATTCATCGGCCAGGAATGTTGACGTGGTCGAAAAATCACGTATAAGTCATTGTTGAATTTGGCGCCGAGGGGTCTCGGTGATTCGCCGAACGGCCAGATTACGTGGTCGGATCTTTTCAAACGAGGCGGGTAACGAAACTCCGAGGCGCCGTTCTTTGAAACCGGATTCTTTCACACTTTTGGCCGTAATCCACACTTAATGATACTTTATTGCCGTTTTCCAGATAATGGCGCTTTTCGTTCGAAACGACCCGTCAATAATACGCGGGACGATTTGGCGTTCGAAAACAAGGAAGTCGAGGGTAAAAAAAGGCCCGCCGGGTTTTCCGCCAGTAAATCCACAGGGAAATGTTTCTTTCGACGGAAATGGTGTGCCGTAAAAGTTGTTGCAAATCGTCGGATGTTGGTTGTTTAGATGAGAAACGCGTCGATTTATGACAAACTGTAAATTAAATTCATAAAAATACGCTAATAAAATCTTCACGTGCAAATATTTCATTTTTTTTTTATTAACGAATTCGAATTTTGACAAATGTTGAGGAACATTATTATCATCTCTTTTATGGAGTTGAAGTTTCCAACGTTTATCAATAAACAAAAACTAATTATGTATAATTGAGTAACGTATATTGTAATAAAAAATGAATAAAATTATATTCTCTAACACTAAAATATTATATTTTTATCCTGTAAAATTATTCGATCCAAAAAAACTATCATTTTTAAAAAAAAAAAATCAATCAGATTTTATTTTCGTTTACTAATAAACGTTGGAAACTTTAAGAACATCTTTTTTTAATGGTTGGTACAAGTGTTGAACAATGTTTTTTTCATGTGTAACAAAATTTTAAATCAATGATGCTGACAACGCACAATCTACGATAAAAAAAAATAAATAAAAAAAGGGGGAATTATCCACAAAACACGATAGCATCGTAAAATTATAGGCGCCGTTATCAAGCGTCGCGTTTTGCGCCCTCTGCTTGGGCGTTGGCTCTTTATTTATTCGCCGATTGTAATCTACGCGTACGGCCCGTAAACGCGCATCTACTTGCGCGCGGCTCGTCGATGATTTAACGCGTGTTTCGTTTACACGCGGGTACCGAGAGTGGCGCCAGCCGCGCGTCGATAATTGTCCTATAAATCGCGCGATATTGTAATTACGTTAATCGGATTTCGTTCGTCGCGTTGTGTAGGGCCCCATACTTGTATCCTACAACTCGTAAATCTGTATATCAAATTCAACGAGAAATTCAAAATTACGCGGGAAGCTCAAACTGCGCGCCGAAATCGAGTTGCGCGGAAAAAATTTGAACCGCGCGCCAAATTCAAATCACGCGGGAAATTCAAATCGAACTTCCATAAAATCCATTGTTCGACAAAGCGGTTGTTTCGTTTATGTCTCTAATTTCTTACCTTTAAAATATTACGCAATTGCTGTCAGTCGATCGTCCCTGGCAAGTCGTGTAATTACGCAAAGTCAAGGCTTTTGAAAATGATCGAACGTGTAATTTTGACCGGCCTATTGGGAATCGTCGGTTTGTCGTTTGTAATTAACTTCGCCTCCCTGTAATTTCGTTTTTCGCGACGTGATTACCGAAACCCGGGTTCTCGGTCTACGACGCAAAGTACGGTATCGATTCGCTCGGAAGCAATCGTGTCGTTGGTCCCTCTGAAGATTATATTTTTCGAGGCTGCCAAGCTGATGGGGTGGGTTTAAAGTAAATGTTACGTTTTAATGCGCCTTTTAAGAGTATTGTTCTACGCATTGCGCGCGTTGCGAACGCCATAGGTAAATCACTTATGATGGATGTGAAGGTATAGCTTGAAAAAGTGCGTCGTAAAAATTAACATCAGTAACCGTAAATTAAACATTACATAACAATTGAAATATCATTATATTTAAATAAATTTTTAATTTTATTACAAGTTACAGCAGTTAGTACTTTTTATTTTTAATGATTATTTATTTTACTTGTTATTTTATCTATTTTTTATTCTAACGTTAAAATGAAATTCCATTTACGACCAGTTTAACATTCGCGAGCTGAACGAAAAAGCTCAATTGTCTGAGCGAATCACCGGCCGCGTGAAAGTAACGCGTTTAATCGAGAGATCGGCAAACGGCTGGCCAGCGACTCGTGTCTCGTAATAATTCCGTAATGTTTAATTTAATAACTCCGGGGTGACTCGCAGGCCGACGTCTTGCGTTTCGCTTAAGGAATGACATTTGCAGGGATCTGCCTCCCTCGTCTCGTGAGCGTAATCGAGGCAAACGCAAGGGACCGCGTAATTCGATAAAATTCACCCTTCCCGCCCCACGTCGCGACAAGCCACGCATTTCGGGGGAGCAAGTGGAGGAACGATGCAAAGTGTTGCGATGTGTAACGTCAGTTTTCGTGCGGCGCGTATTATCAATTTCAATGTAATTACTTCAAATTTATGTCATCCAATGAAATTATTCAACTCAACAGTTAAGATACGTTACTTTAGTCAAAACAATCCAGCTATTGAATATTTATTATAAATATCGAGAAATCTTAACATTGTGTCGAATATTGTTGTAAATTCGGTGTAACTTTGAAGTCGGTGGTGTAAATTACATTTGCTTAACCTGTGGTGAAAGTAACCGTTTTCTACACTTGTGAAGAAAGTGATTACTTTCCACACTAGTGTAGAAAATAACTACTTTCTTCACAGCAATGCGTTGAAAAAAATGTGGTTTTACACTCGTCGAGATATATACTATTGAATAGGAAATAATGGGAAAATAAAACTGTTAAAGCGGCAAATAAAAAATGGCAAAAAGGGGGGTGGGGCGACGGTTTGGAACAAGGGACGGGACGTCGTGTGCGACGACGTCGGCTGCGTTTGGCGAATGAATCGATACGAGGCAGGGCGTACGCCCGAGTTGCATAATAATAGCCGGCGGAAAACTTCGCGACTCGAGAGACACTTGTGAGATTGGAATCGCAAATGAAAGAAAATAATGCACCGGAGTAATGGGCCAATATGAAACGGCATATTGAAAAAGCCCCGACCGTGCCGTCCGAAAGTGTTTTCATTTAATTCTCCCTCCCGCCTTTTTTCCAATTTCTTTCGCCGTTTATGTTTACACGTAAATAAATCAACGGAAGAAAACGATTACGCCAAAAGTGCTGTTACATGTTGGCAACGCAATATGGAATTTCGTATTTTACGGAGTTGCGAGGAAATTTCATCCGTTACTGACGGCGCGCCTCCGGCTGAAATCCCAAGACCGAAGTCACGAGTACTCTAGAATTTATGCACGGTTTTGTTCACGACATTACGCTTTTGAATTACCGCCCTGATTCGAACACTCAATTGTTGAACGTCGTCGTGTGTACGGTCGGTGTTCCATCAGGTTAGACAAATAAGTTATGGGGGTGTTAATTGAAAAATTTGTAATACATTGTTGGAAAAATAAGTCGATCGTACATTTACGTTACATTTCTATGTATGTATGCATGAGGTCATTAATAATTTTTTATGTAGAAGAATTTCGGTCGAAATTTGTAAAAGAAAATGCAAGAAGTAAACTTTTTGTTTTTATCTACGAATTTGATTTTTTTTTTTTCAATTTCGAATTCAAGTCGTTGTCATTTTGTTTACTGCGAAATGTTGTATAACATTTTCTTTATAAGTACATTTTACTTTATTTTAGATTTACTTTATTTATTTATATTTTACTTTATTTTACATATGTTTGTAGTTTTTATGCGAAAATAGTGACGATGAAAATGTCATTTTGTTTATATTTTGTGAATTGGAACTCACTAAAAAAAGTAGAGAATCGATTATATTTTGTAAAAAAAAAAATATCTGAGTCAACTAGACCTAAAAATAAATATGGCCGACTTTGTTTTATGATTCGACCATCAATCATCTTTTTTTTTCTTTTTCTACAAAATCCGAGACAATAAACAAGGTGCTTTTTCCGGTTAATAAATAATGACGCTGGCATGCATGATCCCGCGAGGTAGGGACTTGAGAGATATATTCATTTGCGATAGACTGCTGCAAAATTACTAGGAGAAAGAAAGAAGGAGAAGGAAAGTTGTTTCGGATCCATCGTCGATGTCGAATCCATCAAGCGGGAGATCGCTCGTTTTCTCGCGAGTCTAATCTTCGGCAGCTTAAGGGTAGTCACGCCTATGTAGGTTAAAAAAGGGCCGAATCAATGGAAGATGCAAAATAACGAATGGGGGAAACGTTTACAATAAAATCTCCTCGATTTATAGAATGATTTGAATTAATTTCGATTAATTTAAAAAATTATACCTCAATAAAATAATAGGCTATTGAAATGATAACATTTTTAAATTCAACTTTTAAATAGCAATAATCTATTTATACAGTGAAAACCGGTAAAGATTTAATGTTGAGACAGTAAATTTTACTGCTTAGTAGTAACTTTGATTATTTTTATTTTTATTTTTTATGACTAACTTTATTTAAAACGAAATGCAAAAAATTTTGAAATGATATTTGAAATTAAAAATTGGCACCAAAATGCGTTTCAGGATTAATATCTAAACTAATATTATTCAGACAGCACACGGAACGAAAAATCAGACGAAATTAGTAAATAAACTATGCACTCCACAATCGATACCAAATTTGCTCCAAGTCTATACTAAAATGGTATACAAACTTTGAGCAATATACACTGAGAGAAAAATTTCGGTAATTTTTGTGGAAAAAGGCGCGTAAAATTACAATTTTTTCTTGTAAACTGAGGATTTATCGCATCATTCTTATGAATTACAATCTAAGATTGTAGAAATTATTCGAGGATGAAAAAATTTATAAAAATTCAAACGACGTCATTCACATGTACCGTTTTCTGTGTTATCTTTATTTATTTAAATTTGATTGACTACTTTATTTTACAGTCACCCATCCAGTTAGCGATCCACTCCTGAGTTGCTTGACTTGGTTTACTCGTTCCTTCCTCACTTCCATCGTTGCAACACCTATATATTGTGCCATGTGTATAAAACGACTCCTTTTCATTTTACTCAAGCTCACCTGCTAGCAATTCAGAAAAACTACAATCTGAGATAACAGAATGTCAAAGACTATCAAGCATATGCTATAAAATATGTACATATAAATTTATATTTCTAAATTTTACAACCATTGATTGTAATTTTATTTACTGCTGCTTGCCGTTAACAAAATAGAAGATACTATTCCATACAATTTTTA
>JABFOV010004038.1:0-14766 GCA_022817685.1 Aradophagus sp. ZL-2020 | reverse complement strand
AGCCACAAACGATTTCTTCACAAACGATTCGAAAACAAGCGCCGCGCACGTGGCGTACTACAAGCTCGGAAGCGGTGGTTCACGAGCACTACAGCGAGGTTAGCCGAGCGCCGATTTTACCGAGTACGGTCAACGCTGCAATGTGCCGTTTACACTACTCCTCTTTTTTCTCCGTGTATATATCGCATTAATGTGTGAAGTTAGCGCGATTGGTGTCATTCACACCAATGGCCGGTGCGGATACCAGAAGAAACACCAAGGGTTTTGATGAAATAACAATAATAATATTAATAGAAAATATTTATTGAAGTATAATTATAATAATAATTATATGTAACAATAAATTATATATTATAAATAAAGAATTATGTATGTTGAAAAAACACTTGGTTAATTAAACTTAAATATACTTTGCGGTCCGTAATGAATTCATTTTTAAAAATGAAAATAAAATAAAATTATGAAACGACACATATAATTTTAACACGGAACAATACACATGAGTAATTCAATTGCGCTAGTGGTACGTACATAATGCAAAAACTTCATTTACAATGTGAGCGTCGCTATCTCGGAACGTGTACGTATGTTTGACACAACTTTAAGCAAACATGCAAAAGACAATGCAATAGGGGAATCGTACGTAAAATCTTCACGTAGATGCTTTCAACTGACTGAATGAGATTTCGAGTCACTCGACATTGTAGTCACGTTTATGTCAGTCGAATAAAGTAAACATATTTATAAACCAAGCTACCCTTGATAGCGTAGAATAGCGATACAAAAAACTATATAAATCATGTTTATTACGATTGTTGATTGCGCTCGACTCGGTTCCACCATTTAACTGATTCAAATAAATTTCTCTGTCGTAGAGTTAGGGAAATGTTTCTTTAATTCGACCGTTTAATTTCATGTTCATTTCTGTTTTGTAGGCATGAAACTCAGTAGTAAAGTCTATAAATGTTTCCGCTCAATAGGTTGAAATTCTATTCCAAAAGAGAATCCTCGGAGTTTTGAATTCTTCGACGCAAAAATAACTGAAATAACCAAAATAAATTTTGTCTCATTTCTCACGATTTTGAGTGACGAAATTTTCAAAGCAAAACAAGAAATGCAAATTATTAATTAAACATTTACCGTTAAAAGCCGATTATTGCGGGGAATTGAAACGAATTAGGAAATCCGCATCCCCTTGTTTAATTGCCATCGTTGCGTGCGAATAAACGCGATATGAATATGTTCTTAACAACTGCATTTCAACGATTCGATAAAATTAATTAATTCGCTGTCTTACGGATACTATGTTCAATCTACGTGCAAATCGAGTCACGTAAATCATTTCGAAAAAGTGAATGGTAATATTCGATAACGTTCTCTTAATCGCCCTTTGGCGACTACGTTTTCGCTCCATTAATTACACGATTCTGAAATTCGAGGATTTAGTCGAATGAAATTTATGGATTCAGGAAAGGGCTCGGTGATAAATTCGCTTTAAGGCAAAAAAGATCTTCGACCACTATCAATTTAAGGTTATTAAAATTTGTAATGATAATATTTAGCACTGCATAGAAGAAGTTTGCAAATTAATACAATTCAATTTCAAACAAAAATATTGAAATTATGAAAAAAATATCACAAAGTCTTTGTTTCTCTCTTTGTTTCTCTCGCGAAATTAATTTTCTCGCATCATCATCAATGTGATTTAAGGATAACTATTTGCTCATTCAGCTATACCTTTTTTTGTAGTTATTTGCTTTTCCCTGAGGTCATAAAATTATAACGACCATAGTGTAATTAATCGAAAACAAAAAACTTCTTGTTCTATTCAAGACTACAGTAATAAGAAATGTAAACCATACATGCATCAAATCTAATTACTGTGAATTTACCCGGAACATTATGCACGTAGATATTACAGTGGTACTTCAGATGAGCATTGGGTTATGTTAGTATCTGTCAAACAAGTAGTATTACGCTGAAAGCAAGTAGTCGTAGAGTATGATACGTCAGGCATTTTGCGTAAATAACACGTTTTGATGCTTGCTATTTATTCAAATATTACATTTTAACGACAATGAAAATTTGCTGAAAAATGTTAGAAAAAAAATCATACTAAATATAATTTGAATAAAAACATAAAATTATTATATTTATAAAAAAAAATCTCATAATCAAATTTACTAGTTACAAAAAATATAAACTTCTATTCAATATACTAATTAATCAATGCATCAAAATCATTACTCTTACAGTTAATTCAATTAATGTTATCGTACAGGATTTCACTGAAAATAATAATACGTCTGACTAAAAAAGAATGTATCTACTTGATTTTATTCGTATCTATAAACACATAATATTCAAAGTATAATATTTCTTAAGTCTCCAAAAATTTTATTTCTATACAAATTATTTTACAAGAAATACTATTATCGTAGAACTATTATGTTTAAAAGACGTAGAAATAATATTATTTTAATTTTGTATAGTTACACGTTTCTCAATATTGTATTTTAAAAAGATAAAATTGCAGCTTGGAAAAATAATGAAACAATTGATATTGATAATTCACACAATTGACAGGTGAATTTGAAGGAATACATATTTGTGTATCAAAATGTTTGTTGTATCAAAATATCAAACAAAAGAAAAGAAAACTTATTCGACACTTAATGATGTAGTTAATTAGGCGAATAAAACGTGCTTGAGTTTCACGGATATGAATTCATTATAAAATATTACCTCTCGTATAATCTTTAATTATACATATTAAACATTCATTTTCATTCAAAGTAAAAAAAAGAGACACCATTTGTTCCACACTTTTCATTTTTCATTTTAAAATATTATAAAACATTGAATCGAAAATGCAAACCTAATATAAAATGCAACAATTCTTAAAAGAATTATGAATGTAAATGTAAAATTTTATTTGTAATTAAAACCTAATTAATGGAATATAATTATATGAAGTGTCATACATGCTGGCAAATTGTCTTTTTATTGTTTATATTTTTAATATAATTACACATTTAAAGAATTTCATCGCATAAATTATAGCAGATTTTTCAAAAAATTGAATTAAACAATTTATGAACGTCTACAAGAAAAAAAAAATAAAACATACAAATAAAAATATAAAGAAAAATTTACGAATATAAACTGTTTTATACCTACAATCTATATCAACTTAATTAAAAAAAAATTCTTATTCTAAAATTTATCCACCTAAGTACTCCACTTTTTTTACGGTATTAATACAATATCTGCACGATTGTTCTACTTTAAAACATTGAAGTTAAAATTTTATCTAACTTATGAACATGAACACTGTAAAATAAAAAAAGTCTCAAAACCAACTATAAATTGGACATTTAATTAGCCTTATCAGTAACTTTTCTCATTAGCTGAAATCACATAACAGATTCTCGTAAATGAATATATTTTAAATTTAAATCGATAAACGCAAGAAAATTTATCTTACCATCTACTTAATTTGAAAAACTCCATTTCAGCTCCGATCTGACAACAAAAATTTTATTTCACTTTAAGCTTATTTTCGCATATTAATTGAACGCAACTTTTATGCAATATTTATCGCTGAGAAGTGTTTCGCGTAAACTTTACAGAGTTTAAATAAAATTAAATGAAAGGGAAGAAAATAAAGGTAAAGAAACTTTGGCATTCAAGTGAAAAACCGGATATCGAATGGTAAACTGACAGCAAAGAAAGTTGAAAGTACTGATTGCTAATTCAACGAAAATGACGGTTTTTATAACCCGAATTCAATTAACCTCTGCCGATTCATTTAACCGCCCAACTTTTAACGATGCGAATCATTCGTCGTAAAATAAAAAAATAGAGTAACTTGACAAACAAGTATAACTGAATTGATAAAGTTAGTAACGCCGAAGCAGTGTTACAAAATTAAAATGGCAAAAAGTTATTACTTAAAAATTAATCTGCTGACGATGAAAAAAATGAAAAAAAAAGTAAACGACTTCCTAGTAGACAAATTTGTAGTAATGTTTTTTATTTTCAAATAATATTCTCGTAAACAATGCAGCAATAAAAGCAAGGAAATTTAAAAAGTTAAAAGAATTTGCAAACACAAAGTGACATTATTTATGAAATATTCAAGAGTCCTTATTTGAACAGGATTGAGTTTCAATTCGACGTCTCTTACGATTTGGTTATCGATTGAAACAATAAGATTATGAAGTCTTTAATAACTGAGTCCGGATAAACTTTGAGTCCGGATTATTGAGACATCGCCAGATAACCTTTGATTTCGACTCGAAGAAATCATCGGGCGGATCGAAATAATGGCGACATTATTTATTTTATCAGATCCAAGGATAATACGTTGAAATGAGATCCCCTCCTATTTTCTATTTGGAATTATTTCAAAAACAAAATGTATGTTTCACTCTTGAGAGCCTAATCCACGTAAAGAGATGAAAAAGGTGAATCGACATCGTAGCAAACATTCCAACATGTAAATTTATTAAATAGTTTAGGTAACAATTCTTGTGTACATTTTTTTGACACTATTAAGTGGCTCAAAGATGCTGCGGTTGAACTTGCCTATCTCAAAGGTAAGGAGTTGCCACACTAAACCTTTGGGAGTGATATTTTGCAAACATGAATAATACAAGAGATAAGGAACGTTTCGAAATAGATGCTCACCAAAACAACATCTTCGTATAATCACCGAATCGACTCAGACAAATACTCTATCGTTCGGTCACGTCGAACGTGCCTCGGAATTTGAATCGCGATGAGGTCCATTACTGTTTCCTTTCAAAAATATAGATCTCGCGTTGCTTTGTGGCTATATTATTCTCTTCTCCATTACTCAATTTACATCGAATTCACGTTGAATTAACGATATTCGATTTATACACCAATCTCCTTCGATCTGACAAGATGCCTGCAATAAGTTTCTTTATTCGATTCAATACAATTTCACACTCAAATTTATAATGTAGTTGTAAAATTTTTAAACATCAGAATTTTCGACTCACAAGAGAATCGGAATAGACAATTCGGCAAAGGTCGCTCCAAAACACCTGACCGATTTTATTATTAATGACTGGAACGACATCTCTTTTATACGTTCGAACTTCAATAACTTCGTCGCGCAAATGGAGATTGACAGTAAGACAAAGAATTCGACGTGAATTGTAATTTTAACTCGACACAACGCCAGTCAGTTGATTTAATTTCGGTGCACAGTAATAAAAGCAGTTTTAGTCGGTTGAGGGGCGATGAAAATGAAATTAACCTCGCAAAATCACAATTAACCTCGTGAACTCGATTCAAGAAAATAAAGCTATTTATAAAACGATACGCGCAATTAATATTTCCACAGAACGACATAACTTGAACATTAGTTGTACGATGAACCTTTCAAATATTAATCTATTTCGTGAAGATGACGATTACAATTGTACATGCGAATTTTCAAATTTATTTGTATACTAAATAAATACGTAGAGAAAGTTGCAAATTTTAACCCAATCACTTTCGAATATTTAAAAATCTCTTTCTATCAGATCGAATCAATTATTTTGAAAATACAAATTCTAATCGATAATCCTTAAGACGAATGTGCAGTGCGAAGATTAGAAGAAAATGGCGTATGAGTCTCTTGATTGGTCGAAATGAACGTTCACCGCTTATTAGTTTTCAATTAAAGTAAAGCCTTTGTGTTCACACGTGCAAATATCTATCGGCCGTGTCTAACAAGATTTTAGATTTGGCCTTCGAAGATATCATTAATTTTCAGCTTAATATTGGGAAGCCTGCTTCCTGCTCGACCCCCATTTATTTACCTTTGAATTTAAAGCCGTGGATTGTGAAAAATCATCTCACATGGTATTGTTAGTACTTTACAAACTACGTTCGAGACGAGTAAATGTTTGATAACGTATTTCGGAAAGTGTGCTCGATAATTATTGATTTAGTAAATTGTTTCCAAACTTCGAAATCGGAGTTCCAGTTTTTACAGATAACTATTACGTTGAAACCAATTGACAAAATTCAATTAAAATGAAAGTCAGTCGAAAAGATACATTTTTTTTTATTCCATATCTAATTGATTAAATTTCAAAGTGATCGAATTTTCGAATTTCCATAGTACCGTAAAATATTCTCTGTTAGAAATACTCACAGAACATTTCTCGAACTGATAAATATTGTGAAAGTATTTTTATCATGCTTAATAACATTTTTCTTCACATTTTTTTCTCCTTTCAAACATTTAATTTACTTATAAATTAAAATTTTATTTAATCAACGTAATTTAATGTTCAAGTATTTTCTCTAGTTTAGAAACATTTCAAGTGGCCTAAGAAACTGTGGCGACGTCGTTCTCGATCGATTAATTCACACGTTCAAAAAAGAACTATATAAACTTACTACCTGCCAGCACTTTAAACGTATAATTAACGTTAGCTTGAGAAATTAGGAATCAATCATTCAACCATTAAGCGCCTAAATTTAAGGCATTGCCAATGAACGAACGGGGCGTAGAAAAAATACATTTCTCGGCGTTGATCACTCATCGAAATTCGATGTGGCAGCTCGTCTTAAGTGAAAAATTAATCAGTCGAGCTTAAATGCACCCTAAATGAATACTCAATTACTATTCAATTATTACCCCACTGCGCCATCGGAATACCCAATTAACCGATCTAGACGCGTGATATAACTTGAATGAAATCAAACCGACAGTAACAATTTCCATAAATAGTTACCAAACGTGAAATAGCGAATGAGGCTTGAAATTAAACAACCGACGATTCGACGTCTTGTCATGGCAATTATCAGATCCGATTTTGCTTGGAAATCGCAGATCACGATCTGTATAGAGCATACGAATTGCAACGCTTCAATATCTTTAATGAGCGTTATATACCAGCCTAGCAAATTCAAATCCATAACGTATTATACGCGCAACTCACACAGCGGTTTGATATACACAGTGGATACTCAAGTTGAAACTGTCGACGTCTAATCGACGTTACAATCGAATCTACATCGTACCGATTTTATCAATTCAAAACGTTTATAACTCAACATGGTTCACAGTCAAACCGATTGTTTTGCCAACGATGCGCCGATGTTGTCAGTCGACATTGAAAGGCAACGCAGCACCAATGTCGAACCAACGTTGACTTACGACGTCAAACTTTTTTTTTTATTTTTAATATCAAAAGTGGCAAGTTAAGTTGATTAAACGTTGATTCAATCATTATTTTTTTGTTTTTATTGGTATTGAAATATCGGCTATATCGGCACGACGTTAACGAGTGATGTCGGCATGACGTCGGCAAGAGAACGTTGATTAAATGTTATAGCGCTTTCACAACGAAGCGTTTAATGTATTTTAAATTGGGTTGCGGTGTTTGAATGCTCCATAGTAAAGGGTCCATTACTTGGTAACTAGTAAACAACATCGATTATTGTTGGCCAAAGTCGTATCGATTTTACCAACGTCGATTCGACTGTAATTTTAACATCGGTAGTAACTGTACAATTATGACACATAATGAATAACTTGAAACGTATAAAGATAATTGTTTCAAAACGTATACGCAGATTCAGATAACACCGATCGTGCTAGTATGAAAATTGTTTTAATTTAAAAATTAAAATCAGTACCTTTTCTAAGCCAAGCGATGAAATATTGATTCGAACGAAAAATTATCCCCGTGAAATTGATTTGGCAACGATGAGATATTGAAATCAAAAATGAAATACTAATATGAATAGTAATAAAAGTAATACAACTTTTTGCAAAAAAAATACAATAATTGTAACCAACTTTTCTTCGTTTTTACGTTTGTTTGAAAATTAAACAATTTAAAAACGAACTCTCGTCATTATTATATCTAAAATTATATAAATCCACTCTTGCAATTGTTTCCAGTAAAATTGCATGCAATAAATTCCAAGTTATTAATCGTTAAAAGGAGATGTATAAAAATAATTAACTTTCCATAACTTGGATCTTGGTAAACGAAGAAAACTCGCGGCAAAAGTATTTATTAAAATTTAAAGCGATCAGCAAACTCTTCGACAAATTTTCCAACAGTTTCGCTAAGAAGCCGACAAAATGGGGACTTAATAAAACGAAATAACTTTTGATTGAAGGAAACGATTCAATCGACCTTTTAATTCACTCAAACAGTTATAAAAAGTTTGGGTCGACGTTGATGTTTCGTATGCAGATTATGACGGCAGTTTAAATCATAAAAGAGTGATAAATCCGGGTTTATGGACCGACGCAAGAGGTGACTACTCGCATGTTGGCAAAGAAGGACCGAAACAGTGTGCTGCGTTTGGCGGCTGTTTACTCGCGCGCGATGTTAAATGCACCGCTATCATAATTCATACGACTTGCCTACGTTAATTGAATGCCATCAGTGCAAAATGTGCCAGCAAGTGTGTTCTGAACGGTGTTGTGTAAGAGTTACATTGCCAGACTCTCGCGTAATTATCACATGACCTTTGACAACGGTACATGTTACGACAACGAGTTTGGTTGGACCATAAATATTTGACGAAGCGATGCTGATATTTGCAATGAGCTTCTATTTTAACTGAATGCCTAAATTGGTATTGAATCTTGTTCGAAGAAAATCTAAATTGATTTTATTTTAAAAGAATTTAATCGTAATGCTGAGGAAAATACAACTATTTTTCATAGTATCTTGTCTACTTTGTGTTTATGTATGAGAATTTTTCTTTTTTGTAAATCAAAATTCTACTTCAAATAACACTGGAAACAAAAAATGAGGATGCTTACCGTTGCGACGGTGAATGTCAAAGTTTCGACGGTGCCCATTCCCGTGCAGTACGGGATTCGCGAAAACAAGAATGAGTCTTTCAGACCACGAGAAAGATTACCGCCTGGTCATGTGGGTAATTTTACTTAGCTCGTTTTATTTGGATTGGCAGTTTTATGTTTTGCTAGAGGTTAACATTTTTAACTTTATTAAGGTTTTAACTTTTTCGAGATAAATTGCTTCGGAGTCTGATAGTATTTTAAAATAAAATACTGAAAAATTTATACGAAAATTGCGAACAAGTTCAAAATAAAATAAAACGTAGCTACATCGAGAAAAAAATATTGTTATACGTCATTTGAAAGTGTTATTCAGGGCACTGGTAAACTAATTCACTGTATTAAAAATTAAACGTTCTTATAATTTGTATAACCTCCAAGAGAATTTTAATACACATTGTGATTTTTTTTCATCAATTTTGCTATATAACGTAATAAAATTCATCATTTAACTTATACAATGCTTTTCAAATTATACATAACAATTGTTTTTATCGATTTTTTATCAATGTATAAAAGAATAATTATTTTTCATGGATAATGCAAGAAGTAATGAATTCGTTGGTTAAGAAACGTCGAAAAATTGCCGTTAATTCTTAGATTGATATTTTACACTATAAAACCACTACAATGTGTTTTTTCGTTAAAATCTTTTATTCTGCAGGTGCTCCAATCGCGCTGACACACCTACCGCAGGCCAATCGCATTGCCGCAAGTGCCTTTCCATTTTTTCAATTTCTTTCGCTTTCGTGTTCCGTGTGCTTTCTACCTGTTTCCTCTCCACAATTGACTGACCCTTTTTTTACCAACTGCTTGCGACTAACCGTGATTAATCGAAAGCACCATCACAACGTGTCGCGCGAAATATTGACGAAACCAATTGGACGTAACATTCGGTATTACCGAGGGCGCAACTGCATTCGACTGAGAAATAAAACGCTCCACCGGAGACTGATTCCGAACCATTTACGCGTTGTTACGAGGCCGGGTCTCCCGGGTCCGGGGCCCTGTGATTGCGCGTATTTCTCTGTTCAACCGACGTATTTTTGTTTATTACGTGATCGCTCTACTAGCTCACGCTCAGAGACTTCACGTACGACTCGTTAACAAATAAAAATTGCTGTGTCAACGAGTGCGGTTCTGTTGCCTTGTTTCGTTATTTGCTTATTTGTGGGGAAATTTGCTTTTCGGCGACTGACATTTTTCATCGGTCATTTAATTATAGCCTGGAATTGATATACAAAAAGTTATTGGCAATATCTAAATCTGCTGGTTCAACCTTTATGCTGAATGATCTTTTTTTTATAGGAAAGTCACGTTTGTCAATATAACTTAATATCATCAGTTTAAATCAAAATACACGAAAACTTATAGAATGGCTATAAAGTTAACTTTGACGAGATATTAAAGGTGAAATCGAATGGTATCGTGAAACTCAAGAGTAAGAAATAGTATTTAAATTGTCAGAATATTGAAATTATTTTATTGGCATCTGAAATACGATAGTCGATGTTAGCGAAATTGTAACATTTGTCGATAAACTTCTTCATATAATTTGACGCGATAAAACGTCTTTATGAAGATCAAAAGCTTGACATTTTATGCTGCATATTTCTAACTTTTACTGCTTTCTACTTTTGATGTATATTACATATTTTACATTTTGATAAAAAAGAAAAAAAAATGGCAAATATGAAATGTATATTTCATTTAATAATACCAAATATTTTTCTACAATGTTAAAAGTAATCCGTTTTGTAATGTATCTAAGTTTTGCTTTTCCAATATTATTATATATAATTTTTTAATAGCAATTTATAATAAGAAATGAAGTTAAAATAATGTCAATAAAAAGAAAAAGACAATTATACTCCAGGATCTGAATGCATGGAGATACTTTTTGATGGAGTATAAAAATCCACTGAATATGAAACTACTTATTACTGTATTGTTTTCTTCTATCATTATATCAAAGTAAATTTGCGTTAAAAACCGTAAGATATTTCTTGAAGCTATACAACAGTTAACAATAATACAAGCATTTAGTATGGAAATTTAAGACATACATTTTCATAAACATTTTCACTTTAAAAAAATTAATCTTGAAAAAAAGAAAAAAAACAGTGTAGTCTAAACATGACTTACCAATATTTCATAATTCAGAGGCAAAAAAAAATGTAATAGGAGATAAGAATTAATGATAACATTACTAACATAATTTTTACCGTGTATTTTTCCAATTAATTGAAACGGACCCAGTCAATTCGATATTTCATTTGAGCATTTAAACCACAAACCATCATCTGCAGGTAAAATATCTTCAACCTTTTGCACAACATATAACTCAAGATTATCGAGCCTCGAATTGGGTTACGAAGATATACAATTTGATTGCGGATTAAGTCATGGTCTGCCATGTGGATTTATTAACAGATTAAGCAAAAGTAGTTTCTACAGCTTAAGTAGCTTTGATTGGATTTGAATTTAATGGGTATATATACGTACATATACATATATATACTAATATTTATGTTTATTCTATATCACTTCACTGTCACAGGAGTATGTCATTTGTAGATAACCGTCTATGTATTTAAAATAAACTTACTACATGATATGCAACACTAAACACAAACATGGACATCAATATTAACATCGCCACAGGAGACGCAGATCTACGTTACGACGAAGATCTCCCGAGACCATTAAAGTACTTAGTGATCGTCTTTGCCGACCAAAGCTTCAAAATCTCAAGTCCCACGGTAAAAATATTCAAAATTAAAACCATTTTTGTTATTTACTTTGAAACAAAGGCAAGTAAAAAATCAAACGTGTAAAGTCTTTACTAAACTTTTGAATTATTTTAAGATTACATTCATGATGGTGTTCTATTATGACGAATTTAAAAACTGAGTATATTTTATATCAATGCCTTATTTTTTTGGCACAAAAAGATATTTTAAAACATATTTGTTCTATTGCCAAGACAGTTAAATTCCTGACAAAATATTAAAAGTGTTTCTGTCTTCTCTTAGGAAAATTTTTCTTCCGTCAAGCAGTTCGTTTCAAGAGCGTAGCAATACTTACTCTTATTTAATTCACTCGTTTAATTAAATTCACATTGCCGCCATAAACTTGAGCGATAAATCTTAAGAAAGCGGCATCAAGCAAGTAATCAGTTAAACTGATAAACTCCATTCATTATCTGCGATACACCTTAAATTATCCAAATTAATAACTGTTTCGGATCAAGCAAATATCAATTTTCATTTAAAGATGTCATAAAGTAGATAATATCATTTAATCGGATAAAAGTTTAATTTTGTTTTAATGACTTGCTGTGCTAATTCCAAAATACATAACAAAATTAACAATCAAAATTCAAAAGAGCACTTAAGTTGCCTTGATGGCAATCAATCAAACTTTAATTTTAAATCTTTTGTTTTATGAAATAGTATATTTTAAAAACGAAAGTTTACTTCAAAGCTGCAAGAAAACGATATCTTATGATACAATTCGTGAAAAAAGGATACATGATCAACAAATTATTTGTATTGTATTCGTTTGTTTATTTTTATTAAATTTTCTATAAAATTACGGTCTGTTGCTGTGTAATTTGTTACCGCAAATAATTCTATTTATCAATCATGCCAAAACATCGCAAACAACAGAAACAAAATTCAAAATCCTCGACAATGATCTTTCTTTAATATAAACCATTTATCTCCTTTTCAGTGCAATCTATTTCGGCCCACCTGCAACGAGTTGCGTTTTCATTATTCATCTTAAGTTACCGTTCGATCTTCTGTGAAAATCCGAGTTCGAACACGCAGTTTTATTTGCATACAAAGTAGATGATTTCATATGTGGCTTCCAGCTTGAATTTACCACGGGAACTAAAAAAATGAAAAAAAAATATGATAACGAAAAATAATAATAATAAAAAAAAACACACACACACGAAAGAAAATGCACTCTGATTGAAAATCCTTTAACATGCGCCACTAAAGCGATTTTATCAAATTGCGTTTTTACACGGCAGCTTTAGACGTAAGCGCATCTCAATCCCAAAACTCGGGATTTTCTCATTTTTTTCAGTCCAATAGAAAAATCTTTCAGAGGGCTCTCGTTCCCCGAATCAAACGACCTCCGATCATTGTCCGTAAAAAAACATCGAGCACCTTCACCCGGCAAATCGAGGAATTTGATTCCTGGAGCCGGAGATAAAAGTCTCCGTCGACAATTTCGATAATCTATCTGTTTCTGCGGGACTGGCGATTTACCGGAAACGTTTTCCCCCTTAATGTAATCATAAAAGAGAATTACAATCCATTTTGACATTCAATTCGCATTCAAATTACCGTTGTCATCTCTTCTCTTATAGAGACAGCGAGGCCCGATACGTAAGTTCATCCCAATGAAATTACCAGCATTGTGCCAAAATAAACATTGGGCTTAACGTTAGATCAATAACGGCGACCAAAAATGTACAACCAATATTGTACCAATCGTAAGTGAGTTGTTGTGCTGCCAGAGTTGTAAAAATGGTAGTCAGATGACATTGCCATCTGTTATTTGTCTCACGCTCATAAAAATGTCTATTGTGTATAAGACAGAATGTTTTAGGTGTAAACGGAATGCGTCTTATAATTCAGCCTAACATGAAATGTCTTTATTGGAAATGATTTCCTGCTAAGCTGAAGACGCCTTCAGCTAAAACGAGTTGGATTTTCGTAAAAAAAACTAAATTTTAGAGTCTGGCAAAGATACTGCTGGCAGACAACTGGCTCGCACGCATGATCCAGACCAGCTGGCAGTCACATTTTCCACATTTTTACAAACATCGTTTAAAAAATTCTCTATTAATGAAAAATGGGATTAACTCCGGAATTGTTGATTCTCGTGTTGTACAAATGGTCCTTGACTTTGTCAACATCCATCATTTCTCGTTTTTACCCTTCTTTCTGGTCCAACAACCAAGAATCCTTTTCACTACAAATATCATATAAACTGGTTGCAAGTCCTAGGACAAAGTCATAATTTTGCGACGCGCAAAAAAAACGAACGAATGAGTAAAGTGTGTTCGAGCAGGACTGCTTTACGAGCCGGTTCAGTATTACGGCAAGCGAATAAAGAAGGCGAGCTATAAAAAAGCGGCCGGCGAAAAAGTTTTCGCGTTTTTGTTACGGAATTAAACTTTTCCGCGTGGAAGTGTATTACAAGATGAGAGAATGGCTTTTGTAATTACTGACTGAAGAGAAGTGTAGTTTCGTCGGTGCATGTCGACGACTTTGACTTTTTTCCGCGCGAATTTAGCTGATACAAATTGTCTCTACAAAACCGAGGATGAGTAAATACATATGTGGGACCTTTATTTTATATAGATTGCCATGTGTGTAACATTTGGGCTTTGTTGTTACACGTGCTCAAAATATTGCAATATATTTTTTTACAACTTCCTTTTTCTACTGCACTGAAAAAACTCCTTGTAAAATTACGTCACACGGTGTGTAAAATTACATTATTTCTATAAAATTACACTAATTCTGTAGTTTAACATTATGTGTGGCGTAATTTTACCAAAATTTATTTCAATGTATTTTCATATTGATCATCTCCAAGAATGTGCACCGGGTGATTTTTTTTTTTTTTTTTTTTTTTTTTTTTCTTTTTCTTTTTTTCCTTTCTTTTTTAAATTTATCACTGCTTCCGGAACCTCCACTCCTCACTTAATCTGTCTTTTGTCTTAAACTTAAAAATACATCTCTCTCTTATACTGCTTTCCATCTACCAGTGACTTCTCTAACTCTTGTATCAGTTCTTCTGCTTTATCAATAAATTATAGTTTGATTTTATTGTCATTGTTCAAGTTAAAGTGTAATCTCTGATTGTTAATCAGAGCTAACTTT
>JABFOV010004037.1:0-14766 GCA_022817685.1 Aradophagus sp. ZL-2020 | reverse complement strand
AATGATTTACGTATATAGTTATTTGAAAACAAGTTAGTATATTCATCTTGTCTGTTCAAAACAACAATGATACAATCATGTCTGCTTTCAGCGACAAAGTATTTAAATACGTAATTTAACACTGTCTATTTAAAGCGACAGTAACACAATCATGTCTGCTTTCAGCGACAAAGTATTCAAATACGTAATTTAATATTGTCTGATTGAAGCGACAATAAATACATTAATTCTTTGCCTTCATTAAATGAAAAAACGGTTGTGTTTGAATCCTTCCTGCCGGTCACAAAACCTTGACGAGGTGGACGGGCTTAACATGGTTTATAAACGAAGAAAATGTACATTCAGTATCGAAATAATAAGTGACCTAATTTTAACAAACATATTCTTGCTCATTATTACCCTTCCTTTTTTTCTCCTTTTTACTATTGTAGATTCCATCACGCGCTACATGCGTGACATCGATGTAAAAAATAATATTTAGTTTTTATTTTAAAATTCAAATTTACCCTAAGGGAATACTAATGCAAATTTGATATTGATTCAATATTTTGGGCAACTCGCAGATTGATTGATTCGATATTTCATCAATATGCGAATGTCTGCTCCATCCATATCGATATAACATTAACGGCATCGACATCAATTCGATATTAAATAGAAACACTAAATCAAAATTTAGTCAATATTTAATTCAAATAAATCAGTTGACGATATTAAATCAACTTTGATTCAATGTTCCAACATTCGCATATTGATGAAATATCGAATCAAGAAATATGCGAGTCGCCCAAAATAATGAATCAATATCGAATTTGCATTACTGTTTCCTAAGGGTAATTTTAATTTAAAAAATTTTCATTTGTTATTTCAAATTTTATTTAAATTTAATGTCTTTCATAATGTATAATAAAATTTAATTTTTAATTTAAAAAGGTAATAAAATAAAAGTAAGAAATAATTTGAAAACAACAAATTAGGATTTAAAAAGATTTTTTTTTATTAGATCACGAGACAAGAATGTCTCGTAGTAAAAACATTACTGCCAACGTTTCAATGATAACGGGCGCGCATGGTGGGGGTGAACACAGCGGAGGCAGTGATCCCACATCGTGGGTAGAGCATAAAGGGGCGAAGAGCGCCTCTACCGGCCGCCCGGTAGAGGCGCACTGAAAGAATAAAGCAGACTGCCTATGCCGTGTGCGCGGAGGACGCGGTTTCCGCCTCCCCTCCACTTACCTCCTTTGCGCCGCGCGGGTTTGAATTGAATGATGAAACATTGTAAATACATATGTATAAATAAATAATTGAAAAATACATTTCTATTTCATGATTTTCAGCTCAAACGTCGTGACACATTTAATGATACAAAGTTTGAAATAAAAAAAGACGGAAATACCCTAAAAATGTTATAAATATATTTTTAAAATCATTAAATTTGAAATAGAAAAATAATAATAAGAAATAAATAAATAAATAAGTAAATAAATAAATAGAAATAATAAATTCCAAGTAAAGAAAAACCAAAGCAAATTATTCAAATTTATACATGTTCTGTATGTGTGTTCTGTATATGTATACTTTTTCATATATAATTCAATAAAAAATTGGAATAACATTTTATTACATTAAATTGTACTGTAAACACCATAGTCACTCAAAATTGAAATTGTTAATATGTATAAACAAAAACCAACAACATAAGATAAAACTGTGTATGAATTAAAATTGAGGCGAATTATTTTAATTATTGCAAACTTTTGAACAAGAATTATAAAAAAAATAAGTTTAATAATATTTTGTTTAAATTATAATGCTTAAAAAAATTTATTTTATTAGTTTCGATTCTTAATATATGTAAATTAGTGACAATTCAAATTAGTATACAACATCAATGTAATTAAACAAAGTTTAGTTCTTTAATTTTTATTAATTTATACTTTATGTTTATTTACACATTAATCATATATTATTTAAATATTAAGCAAAAAAAACTGTATTAATTTCATTTCCTGATTGAATTTACCTTTAATTGTGTTGTTTATAAGAGTATTCGTGTAGACGAGTAGTTTATAGTATTTGCTGACTTTGTGTTTACTGTGTTTGTAAACAAACCTCATTACACTGGCGTCCGTTGCGGTCTAAAGACGAGCGTCTCAGCGTCAGCGTCTCAACGGCGAGGTCGGACGAGATACCCGTGATTGGCGCATGCGCACGTCAAATTCTACTTCGGGACGAGATTGGCGTGCCAGGGAGACGAGACGAGCGGACAATGTGCCCGGTGGTAGGCCTCCTCCCACATGTTTTAAATGTGGGGAGATTGGACATTTCGCTTGGAAATGTGGAAGGTCAACTGCGGAATTATTTTGTTACCAATGCCGAGAACCCGGACATCTGGCTAGATATTGCACTCGACCCAAGAGACTGGAACAGGCTGAAGTACAAACCATTCGGGAGTATGGTAATAACTCTCTATTAAATTACCTTAAAGATATTTATTTGGGCGATGCAATTTTGCAAGCTATGATTGATACAGGTAGCTCCACCTGTACCATTAGAGCAAGCGTTGTAACTGAGAAAGGTTTTCAGATAATTCACAGCCCTAGTAGACTGCATGGCTTTGGAACGACAGATAATATGGTATACTCCCACGGTGTCATCGAGGAGGAATTGTCGATTGATGGAGTTCCGCCTCGACGAGTAATTCTGGGAGTTGTTCCCGATGCGGCGCAGCCCTGGGATGTGATAGTGGGGCGATCGTATACCGACTTACCAGTTGTTTCCTATTTCAAGCTGGGAAACCGGTTGATCTTTCGGGAGCGGAAAGACCTCGAAAATTCCTTGGGAGAGGAGAAACGAGAATGGACGAGCTGGGATACCCCGCTGAAGGCGAAACTACCACCAGCGACGGTTAATTTCATCGATGTGACCTGCGGAGACACCACGGCCAAGTTACCGGTAGCCAACTATGGAATGAAATCATGCAGTTCACGTTTGGGAACTGAATTCAACGCGAATGTTATGTCAATTGAAGAGGTGACTCCAATTCAACAACCACGACGGATGCCTGTTACATCGGAGGAAATCAACGTCGAGGAAGGAGTGAGTGAGCAGCAACGTTTAGAATTACTGGTAATGTTAAACGAGTTTCGTATGTGTATTTCAAAAAATATTTTTGAGGTTGGTAAAACTAATTTGATTAAAATGGACATAGTTGAGTTACCTGGTAGTGTTCCTTTTTCGCTAAAACCATATAAGACAAATACTGCAAATCGTGAAACGATACGCGAAATAGTTTCCGAGTGGAAGCGAGCTGGAATTGTCACGGAGACAAAATCACCCTATGCGAGTCCTGTTCTTCTTGTTAAAAAGAAGAATGGTGATTCGCGGCTGGTGGTTGACTACCGGAGATTGAACGCTCAGACGCGAAGAATTAATTATCCGTTACCAAGTATGGACGAATATACAGAGGTGGTAAAAGGGGCAAAGATTTTTGCAACATTGGATCTTGCGCACGGTTACCTGCAAGTTCCGTTGGATGCGCAAGCGCGCGAAAAAACTGCGTTCATTACGCCGGATGAAACGGGTGAGTTTACTCGCTCTGTGTTCGGCTTAATGAACGCCCCATTTTATTTCTCAAAAGCCATGGAACTGGCATTAGGTCCGCTCCGAAATAAAATTCTGATATTTTACTTGGATGATATATTAATACCAGCTTTTGACTGGTATGATTTATTACAGCGGTTAAAGAAAATTCTCGAAGCCCTGAAGAAAGCCGGACTTACGTTAAATCTTGGAAAGTGTCACTTTGGTAAACGTTGTGTAGATTTTTTGGGTTTTCGCATTGATGAAGAAGGAATACGACCAGGATTAGATAAAATAAGCGCAATTGTCAATTTTCCAAAACCTACAAATGTTCACGAAACTCGTCGATTTTTAGGACTGGTGAGTTTCTTCCGGAGGTTCGTACCCAGGTTTGCAACTAGGATATCTCCAATCACTAGTTTATTGAAGAAGAACGCGGAGTTTACGTGGTCTGAACGTCACGATGCGGCATTCAGCGATGTCCGGGCGGCGCTTATAGCCGAACCTGTTTTGAGTATATACGACCCCAAGGCAAAGCGTACAGAATTGCACACTGATGCTTGCGCGGATGGTATAGGCGCGATGTTGTTTCAGAGCGATGAAGATAACGTGTTACACTTAGTTTACGCAGTGAGTAAGCGTACTTCAGATATCGAACGAAATTATCATTCATCCAAATTAGAATTAATGGCCATTGTATGGTCTATAGATAGGTTACGTAATTATTTGTTACCCATTAGATTCACGGTGATAACCGATTGCCAAGCGTTGGTATATATGAATCGGCATAAAACTATTAATCCTCAGATTGTTCGTTGGAGTATCACGTTATCCGAGTTTAATTTCGATGTGCAGCATCGAAAAGGTGAAAGAATGAAACACGTCGACGCGCTGTCCCGGGCGCCAGTGTTGCCGAGTGAATCTTCTTGCATCGATGACGGGTTTGTTTTTAGTATTGTGTCCTCTGAAGAGGAAATTTGTTTGTATCAACATTCGGATGAACAATTAAAAGCTAAAATCGCGATTTTGGAGAAAGATAAGGAAATTAGATCAGTAGAGGAGGAAAATGCAACACAGGGGTACGAACTGGTGGGAGGAATATTATATAAGCGAGTATATTATAGTGGTAGAGAAAAACTTTTATATGTTATACCGAAAGCGATGAGGAAAGCAATTGTCATAAAACATCATGATTGCGTGAGTCATCCTGGAATTGAGAAAACGATTGCGCGTATTCAGAATTATTATTTCTTTCCCGGAATGAGGAAATACGTAATGCAGCACATTCGTGGTTGCTTGGATTGCATTGTAAATAAAACGAAAGCTGGGAAACAACCGGGTGTCCTTCATCCTATTCCGCCTGGTGATAGACCTTTCGGGGTGATTCACGCTGATCATGTAGGGCCGTTTGTCAGGTCGACGACTGGAAATCAATATGTATTGGTCATTTGTGACACATTGACAAAATTTGTTTGTTTGTTTGCCGTGAAAAATGTGGAGTCGGGTACCACAATTGCTCGTTTTGAGACATTTATATTGAGATATGGTGCGCCGAATCGTGTAATTACTGATCGCGGTACATGTTTCACGGCTCAACGTTTTTCAGATTTCTGTAAGAGCTATGGAATGAAACATACTTTACATTCCAGTCGTCATCCACAGGCAAACGGCCTGGTAGAGCGAACAAATCAGACCTTATTACCCGCATTGATGTGCAATTCGAATTACGTGGATAAAGAAGACTGGGATAAGGCTTTACCCAAGATAGAGAGAGATATGAATTCCTCGATTAGTAAAACTACTGGCATAACTCCATATGAAGCGTTGATGGGATATCTACCAAGATTTCAATGTGAAAGTAGCCGCGGTTTAACAGTTCATTGTGAGAAATATTGTTTACCGAGAGAAATTCAACAAAGGGTGCGTGAAACAATTCTGCGGGTACAAGATGATTATAAACGACGTTATGATGGTAGGCGTTTGTTAAATGTGAATTACAAGATAGGTGATATTGTATACATTTGCGTGAATCCGGTGGCTACAGGTACATCAACGAAGTTACAACCCCGTTATAGAGGTCCTTTTGTGGTAATGCAATGTCTCCCAGTCGACACTTATAAAATCTCGAAATTAATTGGTCAACGTCGGTCACGTGTACATACAACGGCGCATGTGAGCCAGATGAAGACATGGCAAGCGCGAGAAAGTTTTATCGTTGGTGAAGATGAGGGCGTGGGAGTAGAGGGAAACGAATGCGAAAATGCTCTTAATTCAGAAATAGAGGAGATACCGGTTGATGAGGATGGTAGAATGAATGAGAGTGTGAATGATAGCGAAAATGTAACGGTTGTAACACCCGAGGAGTGTAACACCCGAATTCGTTGTAAGCGTTCTATTAGACCTCCAATTTATCTGCGTGATTATGTGACAAAATGATATGTTGCCATATGGAACCTGGTTTTAGTTAAGATTATTTATTATTGTTATTGAAAATTATTATTGTTTTACTAGAATCTATTGTTTTATTTTTAGAGGACTAAAAACGACGTCAGGATGATCGAGTGTTAGCAATTAGAGTAATGACGTCAGAGTCACGTGATCGGCTAGCGAGGCGTTAGAGAGACAATGAGAAATGTATGAGTCGGCGATAGGACGTGAACACGTTACCACCGCGCGCGTAAGTGTTACACGTGACCGAACGTGAGCTACTTTGAGAAAATCTCTTGGCGCGGGTTAAGAGCTAGGGCACCGCGGGCCCTTTGCTGCGAACTTAGAGAAGTAGCCGCTTTAGCTGCTGTCGCCGGCTAGAAACAAGAAGTTATCGATAACGAAGAACTGTTGTGAACCGACCGCGTGTACGCCGAAAAATTGTTATAAGTCTCATTAGCGTAGAACGGGAAATAAAAGAAAAGTACAAAAGCTGGAAGTTATATTTCAATTATTTATTTGCGTTTCCCGCCAAGTAAATGTCCAACAACCCTCACGGGCGTGTACGATTGAACGAGCACGCCGACGGAGTTAATGAATATAACATAAGAGATCAAAAAATAGTACTTGTATAGCTAGCTACAAGCATAAATTCGATTATTCATATAGAGTCTTCAATTTATGTTTGTTTTCAATGAAATTATACGTTATGAACGATAAAAATAACATCTTATTTTATTATATAAAATGATTGTATTTACAACAAATGATTTTCTTATTAATTAGTTGAAAAATTTTAATGTTTTCAGAAAGAGGCTCTGGTGCCGGCCAAAAAAAAAAAGGATGCAGAGGAGGCAGAGGAGGCAGAGGAGGATTAGGGGGATGCGGCCCAGTTTTTAATTTTTATTATTACCCGTACTATTAATATTATTAATATTATTATTATTATTCTTATACCTTTTTATTCTATTCTATTTATTCTTATCTATTATTATTTTATTATAATTTTATTATTAATATTATTAATATATTAAAAGTATTAAATACAAGTATAAATAAAGTAGTATAAATAAAAATATTTCGTTTATAAAACAATGATTATTTCTTTATATTTATTCCTATTATTCCTATTATATTATTATATTGCTTTACATTTATTTATTTGTATTTATTTAACTATTATTATAATACTTCTTATATATTTGCTTTCAAAAATTCCGTTACTTATTATTTCACTTAATAAGTACATTCGATTACTTTTTTTTTAATAATTAATATTACATAATTTAATAATAACGAAATCACAATTATTTTCTTTCTTTCTTTCTTAAAATAATTATTTAAATAATAATTAATAGTTAAAATTTATGTAAATAACAATTATATTTAAATGAGAATTAACTGTCTTTTATAGCAAAGGTTTTATGAGTATTATTATTAATAAATAATACTCATAAAATTGTTTACAATTATTTTCGCTTTGGTTGTTTTTTAAAAATTAAAAATTTTTTACTAATTGGTTATAAGCATTAATATAATTGTAATAAAATTATTCTAGGTGAGGAAAAGAAATAAATAACTAAAGTAAGTTAGGAAAACAAATATTCGAATTTATTTATTATCAAATATAATTTTAAAAGAAGGTGTGCGCACGCGACCGAGATGTCCTACGATTTTAGATTAAATGATTTTGTTATAACACTGGGGGACCAAACCAAACATCACAGACCTGAAAATAGGATCAGTAAAAAGTAATATGTGGTGCCCACAATTACTTAAGGATGCTTAACTCATTCAATCCTAGACGAAAGAATGAGGGGAGGAATCGAAATTTACGAACGGTGACCGCTTTAGTAAATTTCGGGGAACGAAAGGAAAAAACAGGGTTTCTTTAATTGTGTTTACTTGAGCTTCTATAGCTCTATTCACAGCCTTGGTTCGTGCATCCATCATTTGGTCGTGGTTTGAGTTCTTGTTTTAGTTTGGGGCCAGTCTTTCGAGGTACGAAATTGAAGTGTTTTTTATGTGAAACGCGGTCGTCATTGACCGCCCAGGTCACCGAAATTTGTTCTCATTTCGGTAGGGATGACCTGCGTGACCCGATCATAATTCGAGGTGGGGCACGCTTGCCCTAGGAGAAGAGGAAAACATTCGAAAAACAAAGGACAAACCGATTCGCGCGTCGCAAGCAGCCTTAAAGTGTTTGATCCCGCGCAGAAAAAATCGTGTGGCTCGACGTGTGGATACCCCCATCCACACGTTGAGCCACACGTTTTTTTCTGCGCGGGATATTATCTCATAAACAAAGCCTCTTATCAAACAGTGATTCAAATTCATACCGGAATCATAATCATATTATTACAAACCCTATCTCAGACAATGAATATTACGCAGCTCTTTCTTCGTTTAAGAAAAAAAATTCAGCCCCTGGTCCAGATCTTATAACTCACTCTTTATTGAGAAATTTGCCAGATTCTGGTCACTATTTTTTGCTCTCAGTATTTAATAAAATCCTTTCTTCCGGTAAAATTCCTGCCTGTTGGCTAAACTTCTTTGTTGTTTTTATCCCCAAACCGGGTAAAATGGAGGTTAGGCCTATTTCCCTAGCGTCGAACTCTTTTAAATTCTTTGAAAAAATAATTCACACTCGTCTGGCTTGGTGGTGCGAGAAGAACCACATCATTCCAAATATTCAGTTTGGATTCAGGAAAGGCCTCTCAGTTCTTGATCCTGTAAGTATCCTGGTCTCCCAGGCTAAACTCAACTTTGCCAAGAAATGTCAAACAGGTGCTATTTCCCTAGATTTGAAAGGGGCTTTTGATAATGTGGACCCCTTTCTGCTATGTAAGCTTTTACTTCGTTTAGGTCTTCCCAAGTCCTTGGCCATACTTATTTATAATATTATAAAATTTAGAGTAGTTGATTTCTACTCGGACGGGAATTTCATTGATCGTGGTTTTGTCTTCAAAGGCGTTCCGCAAGGCTCTATATTAAGCCCCCTACTATTTAACATATACCTTTCTCAAATCACCAATTGTATTCCTAGTCACACTAAAATTCTTCTTTACGCGGATGATATAGCTATTTATTCTTCTTCTTCTAATATCTTTGATATATTTTATAACCTTTATGAGACTTTAGACGAACTAAATTCCTTTTTTGAACGGCTCAATATTGAAATTGCCCCTGAAAAATCTCAGGGCATAATTTTCAGCAAATCCTGTAAAAACAATTCTATTTCTAGATTGGGTTTTTCCTTCAAAATTAAAAACTCTATAATTAACAGAGTAAATGTGGTTAAGTATTTGGGATTCTGGTTAGATAGCAAGCTAAACTGGAACACTCATATCAGAAAAATAAAAGATAAAGCTTTTGAGGCTTTAAATGTTTTAAAATGTATGTCTAGTATTAAATGGGGGGCTCATCAATCACTCCTAATTAGTGCCTACAGATGTCTGATTCGATCTCACTTGGATTGGGGTTCAACTTTATTTTTGGACTGTAGTGATAAGCTCAAACTTCTCCTAGACAGAATACAATTCTCAGCGGTTAGAATTTGCATCGGGCTTATGAAAACCACCCCTACTAATATTTTACTTGATATAGTAAATGAACATCCACTTGGGGAAAGAAGAAACTTTCTTGCAAACAAACTCGTTTTTAAAATTATTGCATTTAAAAAGCATCCATTACATAATGACATCATTGAATCTCACTATAATCATTCGAATGTCTTACCAGAAAAGAGTCCCCCGGTTCTTATATCAGTCTTTGATAAAGATCCTGAACTTTTCAAATTCATAATTTATAGAAATTACGTTAACCCTTTTAATTATGACTTTACCGTTCTTAGCACAAATCTGAATAATTACATTTCTTTTGATATGCTATTATTGCTTCTCAGAAGCCAATCGAAGCTTTTGAAAAAAAACGTTCAATGATTCCGGAGGATAATATTTTATTTTACACTGACGGTAGTAAACATACGGAACATGGTACTGGTATGTCTACTTCAACGAGCTATGCCATTGTTTGTCCATCTCTGGGATCGGTTTTTAAAGCCAAGATAAATAAACATTACTCGATTTTCCATGCCGAAGCCTTTGCAATTTTAGATGCAATTAAGATAATTATTGATAAAAGAATTGAAAAAGCTTCTATTATCTCTGATTCGAAAAGCGTTTTAATTTCTCTGGGCCAATTTGAGAGTAAAAAAACTAATCATGATGTGATTTATCTAATTAAACAATACTTTGTTAAAGCGTTGGATTTGGGTCTTTCGATCTCCTTTTTTTGGATTCCTGGCCACAGGGGCATTTCGGGCAATGAACTCGCCGATCATTATGCTAACCTTGCTGCTAAAAATGACTTTATTTTCCGCCCGAGAATTTTCTTTAATTATCTAACGTCATATTTCAAGTATGTTGCTAAAAATAATAGTAGAATTTTGTTACTAGAACAGAGTATTCTGAAAGGTCGTACTTATTTTAGCTATAAATCAACAAATAGTACTCTCTGTAAGCCCTTTTGGCATGATGTTAAAAATCTTGATACAGAAAATATAACTTTCATTGCTAGAATACGTACTGGCCACGTCGGCCTTAAAGGCCACCTATTTGCGAAAAATATAGTTGATTTGCCTGTATGTGAATGTGGTATTGACATTGAAAATCTCAATCACGTGTTTTTTCGCTGCCCTCTATACGACGAATTTTCTGATAAGCTACGCATGGACTTATGGAGAGCTAACCACAACATCATATTTGATGTCACAGAAATAGCCTTTTCTGGAACGAAGAACGAATGGAAAATTTTGCACGATTTTGCTTGCTACCATAACATCAATATATAGGTTCCCCTTTTCAAGAAACCCTTTGCACTAAATTTATTTTGATATCATCCAGCTACCCTCAGATTATCATCCGGATACTGGCGTTCGACCGAGTTCCTGTTCAGCTCTTGGTCTTTAGCCAACAAAGACAACAACAACAACAACAACAAGTGTTTGATATTATTACAGACAAATCTCAACATAAATCAAGTTGTACGATATAGATTAACTGTAAATTAAAAAATTGTAATACTCATATTTATTTTTGTTCTCAATCCTTAACACTTCGCTTAGTCTGATTTTTGATAAACACAATTTTTATTCACTAGGAGATTCATTTCTACTGTGAATATTAATATTTGTTTATTTAAAACATCTGCTACGCTGTTGTAGTTTTCGCAGCAATTATCAACTAGTTGCTGTAATTAAAATCTTCTCAAAGTCCTGGATTTTCTTTTTATTCTTTAGTTTATTGTCGCCTACATACAATGACAAACAAAACGTCTAGGAGATTCCAAGATAGGTGGTTCGAAAATCCAAATTTTCAAAATTGGTTGAGAAGAGCTCCTGGAGACGATAGTGCATATTTTTGTTCAGCATGTAAGCGAACATTTAAAGGTGGTAAATCTGAAATTGAAAAGCATTCAATTTCTTTAAATCATAAAAAACATGAAGCGTCATCAGCTAACACTTCTAATGTTGCAAACACAAATTCCGTACCTGACCTTGATTGCACATTACTTTCTGTTGATAACGAATCCTTACACAATGGTCAATCTTCTGAACCATCCATTAAGAAAGTTTCAAAATTTGCACCAAATGTTCATAATTCTTAAACAACATCGTTAAAGACTATTAATTCTTCCACCAACGATAAACGTTTTCAGATGAGTTGGTACGATGACAATCCGTCTTGGCGATCGTGGGTCAGACCCATTTCAGATGATAATACTAAGTATTACTGCGTTTTTTGCAAGAAAACGCTCGTTTGTGGTTACTCGGAGATTAGGAAGCATTCAGAAACCGTCGCACATAAAGCTAATAGTGTCTCCAGTGCTAGTGATCCCAGATCGTGAGTAATGCGGAAAGGGGCGAACAGCACCTCTATCGCCCCCCCCCCTCCCCCCGTAGAATCTCGGCCAACGAACGGGCAGAGCGTCGGTATACGAATGAGTCTGTTTAACCCTCCGCTGTGTTCACCCCCACCATGCGCGCCCGTTATCATTGAAACGTTGGCAGTAATGTTTTTACTACGAGACATTCTTGTCTCGTGATCAAATAAAAAAAAATTTTTTTAAATCCTAATTTGTTGTTTTCCAATTCTTTCTTACTTTTATTTTATTACCTTTTTAAATTAAAAATTAAATTTTATTATACGTTATGAAAGACATTACATTTAAATAAAATTTGAAATAACAAATAAAAATTTTTTTAATTAAAATTATAATTTTAAAATTATAATTTAATTAAAATTATAAATAATAAATATATATAATTATAAATTATAATTTAATTATAATAATATTAATTTAATTATAATAATAATTATGAAAATAATATTTAGTTTTTACATCGATGTCACGCATGTAGCGCGTGATGGGATCTACAATAGTAAAAAGGAGAAAAAAAGGAAGGGTAATAATGAGCAAGGATATGTTTGTTAAAATTAGGTCACTTATTAGTTCGATGGTGAATGTACATTTTCTTTATTTACAAACCATCTTAAGCCCCTCCACCTCGTCAAGGTTTTGTGACCTCCAGGAAGGGTTCAAACACAACCGTTTTTTCATTTAATGAAGGCAAAGAATTAATGTATTTATTGTCGCTTCAATCAGACAATACTTTGTCGCTGAAAGCAGACATGTTTGTGTTACTGTCGCTTTAAGCAGACAGTGTTAAATTACGTATTTAGATACTTTGTCGCTGAAAACAGACATGATTGTGTTACTGTCGCTTTAAGCAGACAGTGTTAAATTACGTATTTAAATACTTTGTCGCTGAAAGCAGACATGATTGTGTTACTGTCGCTTTAAGCAGACAGTGTTAAATTACGTATTTAAATACTTTGTCGCTGAAAGCAGACATGATTGTATCATTGTTGTTTTGAACAGACAAGATGAATATACTAACTTGTTTTCAAATAACTATATACGTAAATCATTGAAGAATAATTGTTTGATGATGATATTTACAAAGTATCTGTAAACAATTCATCAGCTGAGAAAAGATTAATGCCTTAATGCGGCATTTGAGTGAGGAAGCACTCTTAGAATATTTAACAAAGAATGCAAAGCAGGGAATCTGATTTCTCCGAAATTTGTTCGCATGGAACAAATGTGAATCCACAATTCATCGAATTGAAGTTGAGACAGTGTGATTCTCACATCTTTATCGAGAAAGAAAATCGATTCCCATTCTGTTTGAGGTAATTCTAAATCTGAAAGTCTACCAAGTCTACGCGCAACAATTTGCATATTACGCAAAGCAGAATCCCTATCTGGTTCAAACAAGACAGTATCTGATTTAAAAACAGATAATGCACGCAAAAATTCATCATCCCAGGGCAGTCGAGTACGAATGTTTTCGCAAGCTGTGATGTAAAAGGACAAACAAGTAGCATCTGTAGAGTAAGCAAATGTAGCAAATGTCATTAAAAGTTGATGAGATTCAAATTGCAATTTATGAATTACTGTTTTGTCAGTTTGAAATTTTAAATTGTAATTATCAAACAAAGCCAAAGCATAATCCAGAAAGAGAAGATACGCCTTTACTTCTGGGCGTTCCATTAATTTCAAGAATTCTATAGCTTTCTTGACTTTTTCGTTGTAGCCTAAATATGTTAAGAACAAAACTAGGCTGTCCCAATTTTTAAGTATTCGTTGAATGCAATCACGTCGTGCAAGCCAACGAGTGTCGGATAGTTTTTTTAGTTTAAGATTGCATTCTTGAAAACTCGTTTGCATTTCGTTAAAAATTGCATTCCTTTTTGGAGTTCCGTTTATAAAGGTTGGTATATCTCGAATAAAATTGTCAATTTCAGTAGGGATTTCTTGATAAGTTGAACTGGCAGCCAAAGCAGAAGAATGACAAACGCGTGGCAGAATAACAACATTTGAATTTTTCTGTTGTACTTTTTTGGTAAAGGATGATTTTGCACCCATCATAACCGAAGCGTTGTCACATGCAATTCCTACTACATTAGCAAAAGGAATTTGTTTTCTCCACAGTTCTTTTTCAAAAACTGAAAATAATTTGTCAGCTGAACAATCAGCTGCGTCTAAATTAATCAATTGCAATAATTCACATCTATTTTCAAGAGTTTGAGGTTCAATGTAACGAACCAATAATGAGAACCATTTGTCATTCGTCAAATCAGATGTTTCGTCCACGTGGACTGAAAAAGGAGTGTGACGTAAATTATCGGCAATGCGTTCAAATTCTTCGGTATATAAAACATTTTTAACAATCGAACTACATTTTGTTGCCGAAAGTGTCATTTTTTGTAATACATTTGGATTCTTACCAATGACTTTAATCAACGATAACAGTGGTGATGCCATGTTGAAGGGTATATTTTTTTCTGCGAAAAACGCTGCCAACTTGATTTCCGCGTTTTTTACTCTATCGGAAAAGCTACTTTCATCGGACGAATCATTATCAAGCGCACATGTCTAATTATCCAAAGACAATGGAATATTGAAAATATTCTCTTCCTCTATAGACATCATAGAATAATCTTGAGATTTTGAAAGATTGTGTTTGCGATGGCCAAATTAACAATAAAAATTGTTAATAAGCTCCCTGCAAATGAAGCCGCGTAACTGACTTCTGATTAAGATTGGCGGCCAGGTAATTGAAATAGAAATTAGAAATAATAACACGGGATGGCGTTATAGCCACAACCAAACGTGTTTGAGAAAGACCGA
>JABFOV010004036.1:0-11568 GCA_022817685.1 Aradophagus sp. ZL-2020 | reverse complement strand
ATATATATATATATATAATAAATACCAAACAAGCAGTTATAAAAATGAGTGTCTTTCAATAAAAATTTTCCTGGTGTAGGTTTTACTGCTACTAAAGTCAAAGCAAATGCTTTTGTAAAAAAAATTTTCAAAAGAGATGAAATTGCTTTAGATAGGCCACCCACAGGCAATGACACGATGAAAAGTTGTACCTGAGAAAATGACAAGTCACATATACATATATAATAAAAATTTAAGTAATTAAGTAATGATTAATGTAACTGTTATATTTATAATAATATGTAATTTATATTTATATATAACATAATTCAGTATTGTTACTTACAAGATCATCTCTGAAAGATTGATCTTCATGAATTTTGTTGTTGATATCATTGAAGTGTTCCACACTGTTCATCGGTATAACGACTTTATACTTATCTGCCATATCTGCAGGATTTAAAAGTTTTATGTTTGCTCCATTCGTTAATTTTAAAGCTTCAAGTGATTCTGCTAATTTTAAAATCAACTCTTCCAAATTCTGCAGTCTGTTGATTACGATTTTAAACTTAACTTCGATTGGAGCCAATTTATCGTTGATTACTTTTGAAATATTTGAATATAATAGATCATCTACAAAAACAATTTGATGGAATTTTACACTTGGAATCATGAGAAGAAAAAAATCTAATAGTGAAAACATTTTAATAATTATCATTTTTTAATAAATTAGCATTGTGATTTGTGTGTCTATCATTTGATTTCTGTCTGTCGAGCAGTTGGAATGAAGGAGCTATGAAAATATTAAGTATTTCAAACAAAAGTTATTAACTTATATTTTTTAATGTCGAAGTGAAGAAAAATACCTTTGATTTTTAATCCTTTCTCGCCTTTTTCAGGTATATTGCCAATATTTTTCGAAACTGATTGAACTTTATTTTTAGCTCGCTCTAGTTTTGTTTTTTCCTGAGATTTCTCAGATGCATCTGAGGAACTCGCAGCACTTTGCCCTTCACCTGAATTTAGATGGTAATTTGTGTCCAATTCTTCTTCTGAACTTCTTAAATCAGTAACACTTGAGACACTTCTTTCGCCTAGGAAATATGAGTAAATTGACTAAACTGTACTTAACAGACAATTTTCAAAATAACTAGAAGTTAAAAACTTACTTGTTGTTAATTTACCCTGCAACTGATCGCTATCATCGGACTCTGACTCATGTATTTCAGCTTGAATTTTTGGCCTGTAACGTTTCAGTACATCATTTTTTATGCTATTCTTCGGTTTGGCAACATTATTTTTCTTTTTAAGAGAAGGAATAGATAGCGAATCTTTCTTTTCTATATCATTAGATTTCATACATTTGATTTTGAAACGTTTGATAATTTGTTGCACTTTTCCATCATATTCTTCATCATCTGTGGCTATGTTGAAAACATTCGGTTTTTTCTCCAATTTCTTACAGTCTTTTTTAGCGTCTTGATAAGTATCTGGAAATATGTGAGGAAGATTAAATTATATTAAATTTGAATTATTCAGTTTCCGTTTCATAAAGTAAAAAAATCTGATTAAAGGTTTTGCATAGTTTACGTAATAAATATTTTCTTGTTTTTAATAAATGAAAAGATATAACATTTTCTTAAGTTTTAAATTTATCAAAATAAGATTTCATGATTAAAATAGAAAATAAAACAAATCTACAATATTAAAAAACATAAATTATAAAAATAATAAGAATAAAAATATCCTTTTCAGTTAAATATATTTTCAGTTAAATTAGAATTAATTTAAAACAAAATTTAGAGCAAATTTATTCACGAAATATTGTTTACTATGTTCCCAGACAATCTTTTCACCGCACGCAAAAAACCTGCAAATGAATTGTAACTAGGTTCGAGGTCAACTTACTGAAGGTTTAAATGGTTTGTTTTAAGTTACGAACTTATCTCTGCAAAGTATATTATTAAGCCACAGAATGAATAACCAGTTATACAAATAAATAGAACATTATTTATAAAAATATGAAACGCGTTTTTATATTTGTATTTAAATAAATAATATAAAATAAAATTTTCCATACCACTGCCACCTTTGATCTCTATATCATACAAAGGCCAACCCTCTGGTGGTGCAACTCGATCTTTAATTAATGATTGTATTAGTTTCGCGTCTTCTTTTGAGTAGCTTCCATCTTTATCTGGCTCCATGTACGGTGTCATAAACGATTTTCCATCTTCTTTTAATCTAAGCCAATTTGATGGTACAAAATCGATCATCTTTTTATCATCTCGTTTTTCATTGTTAAAAAGTACTAAGGCATACAAGTAATCATTTGAAGATTTCGAAGACATGGTGTGAATCCTAAAAACATCACAGTGTATTTATTAAAAAAAAAAAATTCGGAAAGAAATTTTAAAAAAGAAATTATTAACAAAAATAAAAAAATAATCACACAAAAAGAATAATAAACAAGAAAGATATATACAATCAAAGCAATGTTTATTTGAATGTTATACACAAACGAATATATTTATGGAATGTGGAAGTCCGGTAAAATATTATATGTAAACAAAACACTGATGTATAAAGAGATGTAAACACAAACAACTTTGTTATATTTTTAGAAATTGAAAATAAGCACTAATTATTTCAATCTGATACCAAACTAAATTTGTTTATGAAATATGAAAACCGGATAAATTATTACTTGTAAACAAGTGTCGATACATAAAAAATGTAAACAGAAACGATTTCATTATATATCAGGAAATTGAAAATATTGGACATAAGAAAACATACTTACCTTTGAAACAAAAATGTTTATACTAACTGGTTTTATTAAATTCAATTTAGTTTTCAAGTACGAGAAATACTAATAAATACTTATAAACTTATGTGCAAATCTTGTACTTGTAATATTGGAAGAGACTCACACACGCGCACTTTGCTGGGTAAGAGGTGCGTTGGTTATAGCAAGTCGTAGCACGTTCTGTGCATTGATAATACATATAGCTTACCAATACCATGAAACAGTGATGGCGCTACTGTTTGGTACAACTGTTTGGCGCTGAAATTTGAATTAAATAATTCAAATTGTTTACTATAATAATAATTATATAATTAAATCCATTATAAACAAACGTAAATGTAACGTAAATGAAATTATTGTTAATCTGTATTTTTGATTAAAATAATTAAGATGTAACTAAATAAAGTTAAATTATGATCAAAAATTTCATTTGACGAAACAAAGCGATAGCAGTATTTTCAATTTTAAAAGTTACTTATTCCAACGAACTAGATAAGATTCTCTATTCTATATATTTTTCACCTATTTTCTTCGAATATTCGTCTTCGAATACTTAAATTATAAACTTTTACGTTATAAATCTTCAGGCGATCCTGGATTCTACGCCTGATAAAAATAAACAAGGTAGGTCATTTTTTTAATATGTAAGAAAGATCTTAAAGTAAATACAATTAGTGACAGTCAAATTATTACAGAAAACAACATAACCTTAAATTTACTGTTCTTTACCAATGTAAAGAACAATGGTAATCAAATAGTAAAATTAAGTCTTAGTTTTTTTTTTTTATTAGGGATTTATTAAATTATTAAGGTTTAATTAATCATTAATTATTCTCATTTTTTCGATTAATTGATAGAGTTTTCGATTTTTTCAGATCGAGTAATGAGTACAACTGGAACGAAGTAATATACTTAATTCATGAAAAAGTGATTCAGTATGATACGAGCAAAATATCGTTCTAAAATCCGATCATCTCGTTACAGAGAAAAAAAGAAAGTAGAAAAACAACTCAATCTACTTGGTATGAATAAAAACAAAATCTAGACACAGTAAATTTTCTTGTTTAATTGATGAATTTTTATTCTTCATTATTTAAATTTTTTATCGTGAAATCAATTATTAATTGTTAAAACCGTTAGTATTATTTAATGCATTAAAGTAAATCATGGTTTGAAATGAAAAAATTATTTTTTATTATAAATAATCACTTATATTTAAGAATTGTTTTGCATACATTTTTTTTTAAGAAAAGAACTTGATTTAAATAGTTTTTATTTTTTTTATACATTCCAAATTTTAAAAAAATATTCAAAAAATATTGGATAAAAAATAAATCAATTGAAAAAAATTAATTTTTTAATAAAATATTGTTTTAAGACTCTTCCTACAATTAGAAAAGAATTGAAAACGTTAAAGAATTGAAAATGTTAAAGAATTAAAAAACTAAAATTTTTTACTTTAATTGCAGAAGACGTTGCAAGTTCTAATGATGAAGCCAAAGAAAAACCAAATGAAGACGAAGATCTTTTGGATCATTTATGCACACAAAAATCACTTGATTTAGTAGAATGCTTGCATATCAATCATGACAACATAGAAAAGACGACAGACGACAACTGCAATGATAATAGTGAATTTTTTGACATTGTTGACAATGAAAAAAAGGATTTTCTGATAGAGGAAAGCGAAAATTATATTGTAAGACCTGATGCTATTACAGTCACGATGAAGATTTTTATAGTTGTGATGAAGACTATCAGAATGATGAACATCATGATGAAGAAATAATACTTAATGAAATCTCAGACGACTTAGTGAATCTCAGAAAGTGGGCAGTTGAGTTCAATATATCGCAGAAAGCTCTTAGTCAACTTTTACGAATACAAAGAGTAAAGCTTATCCAAACATCCCAATAAGTGCAAAAACTTTTTTAAACACTCAATCGGCCCAATACAACATTAAACAAATTATAGAAGAAAATGGCAATGAGTCTGAATACGTTTACTTTACAATAAGTGAAGGGTTGAAAAAATGCGTGAACGCTGACTTACATAAAAATAACGAGATCCATGTTCAAATTAATATCGACGGATTGCCACTGTATAATTCTAGTTCCATTAATTGGTGGCCAATTTTGTGTAAAGTCTCTTGTGATCCAGATGTTTACAAGCCATTTCCTGTTGCTGTTTATGGGGGATTTGGAAAACCTCACAATATACAAGAATTTATGCATGATTTTGTCGAGGAAGTCAACATGTTAAAAAAAGATGGTATTTTAATAGAAAACCAACAATTCTCATTTGACATTGAGTGTTTTATATGTGACACTCCAGCTAGGTCTTTCATCAAGTGCACCAAAGGTCATGCAGCCTTCTATGCATGTGAACGATGTCACGTGAAGGGTGCGAAGGAGCAAGGAGTAGTGTTTTTTGATTCTGTCAATCCAGCGACAAGAACAGACGAATCATTTAGACAAAAAGAACAAGAACAACATCACAATGGAACTAGCCCACTTCTCGCCATTCAACCAAAAATTGATATGGTTCGAATGTTTCCACTGGATTTCATGCATTTGTGTATTGGTGTCATGAAAAAATTGTTGCTCTATTGGATTTCCGGCAACTTAAGTACGCGACTCAGTCCGAGAGGTATTAAAGTATTGACATTGAGACTGATTACACTGAGAAACCAAATTCCAAGTGAGTTTCAAAGGAAACCCAGATCCACAAATGTGTTAAATTTTTGGAAGGCAACAGAATATCGTTTTTTTTTTGCTTTATTGTGGAACACTTGTTTTGAAAGGTTTACTAACGAAGAGAATTTACCAACACTTTTTGCTACTACATGTTGCACTTAGAATATTGTGTAGCTCAACATTAGCTCTTGAGTACACTGATCTCGCTGAAATATATTTGCAAAATTTTGTAAAACTATCTAAGAGTATTTATGGAAAAACAAGTCTTGTAATTAATGTGCATAATTTGTGTCATTTGGCGGATGATGTGAGAAATATGCGAAAACCTTTAAGTTTGATGACAGCTTTTCCGTTTGAAAACTTACTTGGAAAATTAAAACGATTTCTGAGATCAGGACATAAACCGCTAGCACAATTATGCAGACGTTTGCATGAGTTTTATTCAGTTGCAAGTCAAAAAGCTCAATTACCGAAAGTCGTTGAAATTGAAAAGCGTTTAAAATCTAATTCTAATCATCTTTCAAGCATCCGTTACAAAGGTCTACATATAACCACTAAGAATCCGAATAACATTATTTTACATGCAAATGGTCAATGCTACAAGGTAGAAAAAATGGTTTTAAAAGGAAATTTATCTCCTTGTAATATTTTTATTCAAGCGAAAAAATGGTTTAAGTCAAAATCTGCAATTAAATTGGATAAAGAGTGCGTCTTGGAAGAATGGGAAATGGCAAGGAATCCTTCTTCAAAACTTGTGAAATTTCTATTAACAATGGTGGTAAATAAAATGATTTTGATGACATTAGAGATTGGAAACGAAGAAAAGAAATTTGCTATTTCTTATCTTCATTGAAATGTTGATTATGAATTTATGTACACGCGCCATAAAAGTAATGTTAACATTGTGTTGTGTTACACAAATGTTTGTATTGTTTTCTTTTGAGCAAAACTCGCGTTAAATTATTGTTTTAATTAAATTTAATTAAATTTTATGTCAATTTCACTTTGAATAATTTCAGGCAACACTTGATAGATGGACACTTGATAGAACACTTGATAGGCAATTTTAATTTTTTAGATACAGTCAGTTACATGCTACTGAGAAATGTGCAAAATTGAAATTAGGATATTGTTAGTTAACTATTTCATAGAAAATTAAAATCAAAACTTGTTCTTGATATTTGTTAATAAGATATTTTAATGGAACATCTACAAATTGTAATGGGTGTAAAGTTTTCAACGTGGAAATTTCCACACGATTTGTTTAAATATACAATTTCGGAAAATTTTAAATTAATATATCTGCTTCAAATTTGTTCGAAGTATTTATATATAGTTGAAATTTGTTGTAAAAATGTACGTCAAATAAATTCAATTTTTCCCAAGCTCAAATCGTGTAGATATTTACACGTGGAAAAGTTCAAATACATCAATCTGTAAAAGAACTATAATTAATTATTTCTTACCTCAAAATAAAAAAAGCTAATGTTACTTACATATTAATAAATATTTATAATCAGTTGTTAAATATTTCATTAATGGACACTACTGTAAAGAATGTATCGCGTTCACATTTGAATTTCCTTTATGAAAATTTATGCTGCTTCAAAAGCAATGTTGTGTAAATATTTTTAAGTACGAATAAATAATTATTAATTAATATTTATAACATTATTTACCCCTGGAATTCATGTACAGGAAGTTTTGTACGTACATAATAAACGGCTTGAAGTTAGACAAATTTTCATAAAAAAATTGTCTGTTTTCGTTGTAAAATCTCTTCATTTTAACAGAAATATATCAATATCGATTTTTATTGACTACTTTACCAACCTTTTATCATTTTGGGGAGAGTTTGGTCAGTTTTTTTGCAATTCGCAAACACTAATTGTACAATATTTTTTCTAAGTTCGAACTCGTATATTATATACGTACGAAACTTCTTGTTCATTGGAATTCCACATATCTATTATAGCTTTTTATTTATCAACCATTATTATTGCTATATTTATTGTTATTATTTTTTATTTATAAATAAAAAACACCTGCAATACTTTCCAAGAGATAACTAGAGATTATTATAAAAATAACTAATGGACCTTACGGAAGGGATCTTTGTTGATGTTGAACATCTTCAGGGAAGTACACTAGTTGTTTTTTTCCAACTTGGTCTTCTCCGGGGAAGTGCACTACATGTTTTTTGTTCACCCTGGTCATTTCCAGAGAAGTTCACTAGATGTTTTTTAACTTGATCATCTCCAGGGAAGAGCACTAGGTTTTTTTCAATCTGGACTTTTTTAGGGAAGTGCACTAGGTGTTTTTTTCAACCTGATCTTCTCCGGGGAAATACACTAGGTGTTTCTTGTCAACACTCCTTTCTGCAGGGAAGTCAACTAAGTATTTTTTTAACTTTGCCACTTCCAGAGAAAGGCAGACATATATGGACCTTGTCAGATTTCCATACTGTTGCCAATTTTATTGTACCCGTTATTATCTGGAAGGGCCCAGATATGGCATACCATTTTGAATTTAAGGTGAAATGGAATCCTGATGAGGACCTTGGCGATATCGAGCGTGACGCGTTGTACGAGTGCCCCATCTGGCAAACCAAATTGGGCCCTGACAGGTTTGCCATGTTACGAAAAAAACCGTTATAAAACAAGTGAGGTCCTGATAGGGATCACATAGGGAAACCTTTGATGAAGAATGCCCGATCAAAACCATATAGGGACCCAACTTCTGGCGTGGCATGCCCAATTGAATTTCTACTTGGGTTGCTTCAAGATGGAGTGATCGCAACGGTTTACTTGGTAATTTGCGAACACTCGATATTACCGAATCTGAAGCAACCAAAAGTCGTGAAAAGCATCGTCTATGTTGTTGATGCGGCTTGTTTTTCGAGCAAAATTCATACGATATTGTTTTATAAATTTGCTGCACGACTCTTGAACTTCTTTAGACATTTGGCCGATTGGCAGTAGCGACGACTGAATTATTCTAACATCATGAATCAACAACTTGTGCACTGATGTAGGCATGTAAAATTAGTTATATAGGTGAACGTACAAACGTGCTGTCTCCAATGCAACGTTTATTTGGAATCCCGAACCAATTACTTGCAAATTACGTGAAACCGTTTGAGCAAATCATTGTTTATGCCTGTAATTTCAGCACTAATTTCTGCATTTTCAAACAAACGACGAGCTGTGTTTCCATCATTCGAAGTTCCGAATCCCTGTTTTGGTTGATCAACAATAAGTCCTAACTGTTGTTGAAACCCTTTTTGAATGTTTTCTATTCGCTGTTGGATTTCTTTTTTCTGTTCGTCGTTTCCACGCCCGGTCCATCTCTGTGTACCTACTTTATACAAAATGTGCAAAAAACATTCGAAAAAACGAATATTCGCGTGCAAAGCAAAGATTCCAAACTTCAAATGATATTCGTTGATTTCTTTTTTGAGAACAAGATCTAAATCATTGAATTGTTTCGAAGTACAATTGCAAAGATAGCACCTTATAGCTGATTTTGTATCCGTCAATGAGTTACATACTTTTCCATCGATTATAGTCATTAATAGTTCAAAGGAAACACTGATTTCTTTCCCGTCAAGAATAGTTTCTATGAGATTAACTCTTTCTCCTGTTTCTCTATTTTACCAACTTCAGCTTTAGTTGATTCAACAGTCTCGCGCATAAATGCAACTTTAATTGGTCGACAAAACCGAGGAGAAGAAGGTCGAGAATTAACCCAAATGATTTTTTCTTTCTGATCTGACTCATTGACGGTAATTAGTCGAAACGGAACAAGCGGAAACGAAAAATATTCGAGTCTGTCATGACACCTTCATTGTCATTGTCAAATCTTTGTTTAAAAGTGCTTTGACCGGAGGTTCCGTCGCATCCCCATTTACAAATCAACTGCATCCGACTTACATCATTAGCACTGAGATTTTGAATTACTTCGTTTTGAAGGTTCAGTATTCGCTTAAGAGTGGGATCCAATAACGTTTGCAATTTGACCTCACTGTAAGTTTCAGTAATCTTGTATTCAGTTTTTGGAGGATAACAATCTGCTTTAGCGAGAAGGACTTTTTTATACGATTGAAAAAAATTACAATTTTTTCGTACACTCGCAGCCCTAATATTGTTGTATGAACTTTTCGAAATTTTATTTTCAATAACAACTGATAGGGCTTCATCTTCAGTAAAAGGCGTTTCTCGATTTTCGGCAATAGACGATCTGTACTTTGAAGCAGTAACAGGCTCACCTATGTCTTTAATAATTTTCCTTGCATCCTATTGACCACTGGCTCGGAGACTCATTTGCGCTGCATAAGAGAGTTCATCAGGACTATAGCTGTCTCATAACGGTTGAGTTCTCAACGTTTAGTCCGGTCGCTTAATTCTTGTTGTTGGAAGCACGGCTGGTGATGTGCCACGGGACTGTTGAGATGTGAGTTCCTTAGAAAACTTGAAATTTTCCTCTAACCAGGATTCATTATTCTTCATAAATTTGTTTTGAACTCTCGTGCACGCATCCCACTTCGTTTTCATTTTAGAAATCAATTTCTTTAACGCTTCTTTACATTCGGCAGTGAATGTAAATTCCATATATTTTTCCAGAAATGTGATTGTAGCATTGGTGTCGCCTTTGAATGCCTTCTTCATAAGGTTAAAAATTCCTTTCCTCGTTAGCGACATTGTCAGAGGATACTGAAAAAAAATTTTCATATAGTCAAATTAACGTTTACTTGAAAATTATTTTTTTGTAAAAAATAATTTGATTGTTTATGAAATTTATATTTTTTGGAATGTTAAAATTAATTGTTGTGACGTTAAAACGTGAATAAAACAATTTCAGTATGAAAAAATTACACGTTTTTTTTTGAAAAAAAATTTTTTGTTAAAAATTTTCTAATTGTGGTAATTTCTAAAATTGGTTTTCTTTAAAAATTTTTCAATTGTTTATTGAATTTTTATTGTTTAAAATGTTGGAATTAATTGTTCTTACTCTAATTCAACATTTACTAGCTAATACAACAATTTTCAAACTTTATTTCTGCTTTAATCAACACGAATGTCATATTGTTAATTAATTTTTCGTCATTTTTCAATACTTTTTTGTCATTTAAGTAGCAGCCAATATTTATAGCATAATTTTTTCTAGGATAGCCCTTTATCATACGATTTATTTTCGGGACTTCGTGGGACCTTTCAGATATTGAGAGAGTAAAAGTAGCATGAAAGCAATGAAATTTTTCGTTCTACAAACAATACAGTAATAACAATGTTGAAACAATCAAAGTTTTGAATAGAACGTTTTATACTAACCTTAGATAGTCCTTTTCACAAAACAAAGTGATTAATTGTAAATAAATAACACCTTTCCACTTAACTCGGCAGTTAAAGTCGAGAAACCTGTAAAATCGACGCGTTATATTTGAGATGCCACGCCACCGACATGTGCATAACTTGGACGTTGGTGATGCTACGTTTTTAAACTACAGGTACCAACCTAACATATGGTATACTAAAAAGTCCTAGATTCAGTAACATCAATTCTGGGAATTATGGCCAGCTTTTCTGCGTTTGGAACCACTGTGCGACCACGTGACACGGTTCATTCGTTCACCGTGAGCGATGATAGATCGGTCTCACCGATTCGAAGACAAGGGCTGCCGCCGTACTGTTCCTATCGCGCGTAAGGGGAATCGGCAAAAGGATGGGCGCCAAGCCACCTTCCAACCAGGGTGACCAGCTTCGTGGGAAAAGTCGCCAAAACTGACAACTGAAATTGTTGTCAGTTTTGGCGACTTTTCCCACGAATCTGGTCACCCTGCTTCCAACTGAGGACATTAATCCGTGACAAGAGGTGAGGCCAACCTCTTCCGGGTTAAAAGACGGTCGGGCTTATAGGCAGAAGAGGACGGTAACCTGCCGAGCCTAAGGCCGCCGCAATTGGAATTGACATTACGCGAAATGACTCAACCGGGAAATCGTATTCGCCGCGGGCCGCGTCGAAAGTAAAATTTCGCGATCATCGGTTTGACCCCACCACAGTTTTCTAACTCGACCATCCGTATGG
>JABFOV010004035.1:0-14772 GCA_022817685.1 Aradophagus sp. ZL-2020 | reverse complement strand
ACATCATTACTACCTTATACATGGCACAACATATACAACATGTCTTACTGTCAAGCTGTGAGACTTCACTCATGTGGGTAACGTGTTCAATTGTCACATTATGATGAGGTTTCGGCGTCGCCCGGGATTTTCTCACAGATATTCGTCGGTATTTCCATCTCTGTTTGTTTTTTTTTTTTTTTTTTTTTTTTTTTTTTTTTTTTTTTTTTTTTTTTTACGTCGTTTTGCACGTTCTATTGTTTTTTTTTGCGTCATTGTTATTGCTGGTTTTTCATAAAAATTAAATTTTCTTTCCTCTTTTTTTATCAACATTGCTTTATGTTTTGTTTAATTCATTTTTTCAAAATGTACCAATTTTTAATGACATTTAAAATTGTTTAATAATTTCCAATGTTTTTATCGAATGTCATATTTTTGAATGACAATGATGCCAATTTAATCTCACTTATGCGAAGTCGATGTTTTCAAACGTGTTATAGCGATTAATAATGACTAATGTTTTTGATATAGTTGATAATGAACTAACCAAAACTGTCGCTAAAGTTGAGCATGTACAAGAACGCACGTTGGCGCAAGGCCTATCAGCCGTTATAACCTCACAAAAAGAAAAATAAAAATAAAGCCCGTTGCTTCAATTCAAAAATTGTTTAAAAAAAAACCACCAAAAGGGCATTTGTTTTTTACATATATATTAAGATTGATTGATTTCTTTCAAGTGTTTCAAGTATTTTTATGTAAGTATCACTTGTTATGTGTAATAGTAACTTTTGTTTACATGAATCTGTTTGTTGAATAAAATTTTAATTTTTTAGTTTGGAACTATACATTTTAACTAATATAATATAACTCGTGTAATTTTAACTCGTGTTAAAATTCGCTTTTATATTTTATGAAAATTTGTTTGCAACTTGTTTATTGTACTACAGTACATGTAAATGTGTAAAAGAAAAAAAAAAATAGGCAATTTAATTTGTACATTTTAAGATACTTAAAGATTTTATTGCATGGTTTTCTGAATTGTGTTTGGAAAAAAAATTAATTTAAAAACAAGAGAAGTTTTATATTATGAAAAACGAATATTTAATATTACAATAATAATATTTACTATCTATCCGTTTATTCCTCTGATATTTGTATCCATAATTAAAAGATTTTTCACTCTATTTTCATTATAATTGAATACAGAGAATATAGAATAAGTTTTTTTACTCGTAAATAAATTATTTGCATTGTTGACTTTTATACTTCAATATACATAATTCATCGACTAAAACATATCTTTTCTCTGATACTTGCGCTTTCTGTAATATAATTCACAAGTATCACGCTTATTTTCTAGGAAATAAATCATGAAATCTGAAAAGATCAAGGCAGGTGATAAAATAATAACACCAATTTTAGACAATGCTGATTTATATCAGGAGTTAAAAAAGAATTGGAGTTCTAATTTCAGTTACGAAAGTAAAGAGTTTTCCTTGATAACCCAGCCATTCAAAGTTTGCAAGATTAAAAACTTTTTGCAAGAGCCTTTGGGAACTTATGATCTTCGAGGAGAACTGTGTTCAGTTTATAATAAAAAAAGGAGTAATGATTTGATGAAGCTGGAAGAATCAGTATGTGATTTACAGGATGTTACTGCAGAATTAACTCATAGTCGTAATATTGAGTGCATAAAGCAATTTTGTTCTGAGATGATTAAAGATTTAAGACCATGGCTGTCAAAAGTAACAAATATCGAGCTCAACAACACAATGTCCATCCGAACTTCTACATATACAGACACAGACTTTCTTCTTTGTCATAATGACCAAATAGAAGATCGACGTATCGCTTTTATATTGTATTTAAGCAAAAACTGGACTGAAGATTGTGGTGGTCATTTGAATTTATTCAACAATGAAAATGGTGTTCCCTCAAAAATAGAACAATCCTTACTTCCTGAATACAATTCATTACTGTTCTTTGAAGTTTCAAACAACTCCTTTCATTCAGTGTCAGAAATTTTGAAAAATACTAGGAGATTCTCTGTTAATGGTTGGTTTCATGGGACAGTTGACATACCATCTCCACTTCCAAGATCAATAAAACCTTTAAACTTCATATCGCCAAGCAATAATACCTTTGACTGGTCGCCGTTTATAGATGATTCTCGAGTGTGTAATAAGACATTCATAGAGATAATAAATTCGATCATTGAGAAAAGGTCTTTTTGTGGTATCAAAAATTATATTAAAAAGAAGCAGTACAACGACCTTCTTAATCAAATCAGTTCAGATCAAATCAAGTGGCTCCCTACAGGTCCTCCAGATCAAAGGAACTATGAAGTCGCAGATAGCACCACATTGCCGGACAATCTTAAGACATTTTGTAACATATTTCAGAATACTTTCTTTTGTCGATTGCTGAATAGTTATACTGATTTGGAACTGGTCCCAGATGATTCAAAGAATCCAAAAATGGTAGTTGAATTACAGCGCTGGCATCAAGGATGTTACACTATTTTACATGATGGTTATATTAAGAATAAGGAATCAAATGAAGAAGAAGATGAAGAGGAGATAATAGATTTTAAAGAATCAGAAGATGAAGAGGAAGCAAAAGAAAAATTAAATAAACAAGAAAATACCAGTGAAAAGTATACTGTAAAGGATATGCTCCAGGACATCATAGTGGATTCTGCAGAAGCAATGGAAATTTTGCCCCCTACACTTTCTGTCGCTGTTGATGAAGATGAAAAAGACAATTATTCAGTACCGCAAAAAAGAAGACGAATAGAGATTGAAGAGAATATTGACAAAACAAGTACAAAATCACAAGCAGAATCTATAGGACAGGGAACTCTTGATGTTGTGATGTATTTTCATGCAAATAATGCACCGCCTGATACAACATTAAATTATGTTGATCCTGGGAAAGAAGATGGTGTTATCTTGACCGTGCCAATTGAAGATAATTCATTATTTTTGATTTACAGACAAGAGGGTATTGTACGTCATAACGAGTATGTTAATCATTATTGTAAAGGATATTTTTATTCTTTAGTTTGCAATTATATTGAATAAATTTTTCAATAATATTTTAATATTCAATTTTTTTTTTAAATTTTGAAAATTTGATTTAATTTATTAATAGTATATTACCTTACTAGTGGAAGAAATGCGACTCTGCTACTTGAGACTTATTCACTCATGTCAGAAATCAGCATTTATCCCACTAGTAAGGTAAATTTTTTCAAATTTTATTTTAAGAGTATAAAGTAGAATTATGATTACGTTTATACCATATTTAGTGTACAGGTAGTATATAACGTAAACGAATAATATGAAAGCATGAAAATCAAATGTACATAATGTTAAAAATAAGCTTACGATCGATGCTTGTGGTTGTTCACTGATGGAGTTTGACTTTTGTAATTCACTGTTAGTTGATTTTTTGAATCTAATGAGCCTTCTATATGTTTATAAGGTATCTGAAACAAAATGTACTTTTTTAAGCAGATGAGTTGTAAATAAATTAATTTTAGTGCTGTGTAACAAAATTATAATTTTTTTTTTTATTATAAAACACCACTAATTTTATTTGAATATAAACAAATTTATTAACAAAAACAGTCAAAATTTCAACAAAAAGAATCAAAGATGCAATTACATAATTTATAATTGGTTTCAAAGCTGTTAAACAGCTTTATAATTAATTGATAAATGTTATTTCTTCTGTTCTATCATAAGAGGATTTATTCCTTGACCTATATATACTTGTTTTGTATAATCTCAATAAACCAGCTTAATTGATTATTTTGTTTTGAAATATATTAATCTGAGTAATTATTGTTATTACTGTTCAACAAAATTTTTATAGTATTGAAATAGCAATATTTTAACAATTTATTGTCGATTTGGATGTAATCAAATATTTTGAAAAATAATTGCGCTTCAAATAAAATTTTATTTCTAAATCTGGAAGTATGCTACACGAAATTTATCTATGAATATGGATCACAATTTTGCGTTCAATTTTCAGAGGCAAATAAGGCCAAATTTACCTTATGTACACCCTAGAATGTAGACCCTTAGAGTATGTCAATTTACTCTATTTAGAATACTTTTCTTAAAAGGCATTAAGACATATGATAAAATTTTTACTTTTCTGTTAATTTGCACAGCGATTAAAATAAATGATACATATTTTGTTTTCAAAGAAAGAATACGTAAAATAATAATGAGTCTATATTGGAAATCACCTGATATGATGAGGTAGCCCGAATCATTCTTTTCTTTACTTCGTTGAGTTGCATTTCCCTTTGAAAGCTTACGTCACTTTCATGCGACTCTTCTTTATTGATGTTATCGATAGCATCTGATGAATATTCCACTCGAATCCATGGACAGACAGTAGGTGACGACGGTAATGACCCTTTACCTGGACGTGGTAATCGAGGTGACAATCGTTTCAGAAGTGCCACTATTTTAGATCTGTTATATAACACAGGCATAATGACAGTGCAATTAGTATAAGAGTATACACTCAATATAATAAATATACACTTTATATACACACACTTTATACACTGAATATAATGTAATTTCAGTCAGTTTGAATTTAATCATGGGACACCTTTAGTCTGAACAAATCAGCGGTGAACATTTAAGATTATTTCACGATAAAACAATGAACGACAGGTGTCTTGCCTGGTGCTTGGCGTGGGAAGGTTGTAAGTTGCCAAAGTTACACTTCTCGTTCTCGTTCTCGGCAGCTGTTCAATGTTATGCGACGAATTTTCCCAATTTAAGTGATTTGGATTAATACTCTCTGTCTGACCAACTCGCCAATCTAAACTTTTGCTTTGCCGTACCTCGGTAAATACTGGAAACCATTAAAGATTATTATTAGACAAGTCCTATTCCACTTATTGTATCAGGTAAATTTGTCGCCAAACTTTGTTAGATGTAGTTTTAATATTCTTTTCAACTATCCAAACAGTATTGTATTTAGCGAGGAAGAAGTTAATTTTAAGTTGATAGTCCAAAAGGCTAACATTATTTTCCGAGTTAAGTATGATATTTTTTTTGCAAGGGAAATTTTGGTATCACGAGCTGAAAGTGAGTAACTTCTAATTCTTTTCGAGTTAAGAAATCATGTAATAAGAGATCAACATACCTTGTTCATTATCATTTCGAACAATTTTCCAGTCTGTTGAATTGCTATGCTTATTGATGCTATAAATGTTATCACAGGATTTTGTTGCAAGAGATGTCGTATGATGACGACGTCTCAATAGTCTTGACACTGGTCCTAAATTTCTGCAAGTTTTTGAAAACACCAAAAATAAAATATAAGTTATGGTAATAAATATAGTCATGTTAGTGTTATTTGTACAAGCAACATATTTTATTTTTATATAAAAAGTTGTCTTGGAAACAATGGAAATTTGTCCTATAATCGTAGGAAACATGGTTAACAGCGTCTTCACACTGCCGTAAAAAATAGGCAAATTGACTATGACTATATTTTCAGCTCAAAATACTCAGAACATTCCTATGACAATTTAGCTGGAGAACAGTTAGAGTTAGATTGAAAAATTTTATTTCACTTCTAATAGTCAGAAGTGCGCTTCAACTCTTCCTTTGACGTATTTGAATAATTTAAAGTAGGTTGCACATCCTCTCAGCCCATTAATGAAATGCATTTCTGATTGAAGTAGGATCAAAATATCGCGTCAAACTTTATTTGTTTTCAGTTCAATCCTGGGACATTAATTAGCTTTATTTACTCAAATGAGTTCATTGTGACGAAGTAAAATAGAAATAGTTCTACTTTACTTTACTTGACATGAGACTTTTGTCAGAAAAAAATGGCAAAGTTTTATGAACAAATAAAGTAAAAAAAAAATAAAGAGTAATTATAGAAATATTGCACATTATTTCCACTTTTTTATAAACTTGTCACACAACAAACTTTATACACAATTTATATCATTATTCAATTACTTATCGATTAATATCCGTCTCTAAAATTTATAATTAAGTTTCAATTCAATATTCTGAAAGGTGCCTAAATGAATTAAGATCGTAATTAGTTTATTATGTATCACCTTATCATCGTTTGTCGTTTGATACTTGGAAAACGCATTATTAAGAACAACAATATTAAAATTAACAGAATAATGAAAATGATCTAGGTGAACATTGATTGTATAAAATAATAATCTAAAGATACGTTTATCTGATAAGCTACTTTGAAAGATGTAATAAACTTACTTTTTGGCCTTTTTAGCTTGTTCGACCGGCGGCTTGTTTTCCGGTGCACTAACTTCCGGTTCCGGACAGTAAGTACCAATTCGCAAGTGGCTGTATGCTGCGCGTAGTTGCACGCCATCCAAAGGCCGAAAGTTGCTGCGCTCGATCGACGACACGCGCATTATCTCGATTTTCGGCCTGATCTCTTCTTTGTCCTCTTCCTTTTTCATCCCGCAGCATCAAGATTGCTGGAAAAATCGCCGTACGATTGCCACTCACTCTTGGCGCCCGTTGTGCCTCATATTACGTCGCGCTGCAGATAAGTCGCAACTTTAATCACCCAACGGTCGCGACAATTAACTTTTATCAAATCAATTAAATCACTTTTTTCCAGATAAAGCTTTTATCTCGGCTGAATTCGTCTCGGCATTCATTGTAACTGTACTTTTTCTTCTTAATCTAATTAATTATAACTGTTCAGTTATAATTGTATAATTATTGTTATGATTCTATTCAATTATTGTCATTGCAATACGTAGGCGGGTCTAACATGATGATATTGAGATAACAAAGTTTTCGCCAGGGGCGTTAATATGATCTGTGATGAAAATCGGAGGTTTGAATTGTTATTTTTCTTTGTTTTTAATTTAAATGTTATTTTAAAATATTTGATTTGTTTGATTTGTTGAAATTTCTATACTGATTACATTTTTAAGAGCGCTATTTTAAGTAAATTAAAAGAAAGTTTGAAGGAAAGGTTTGATTAAGTAAGGAAAAGTTGAATCGACTCCCTGTCCAGCCTAATTTAACATTTAACCACGAATATTGATTCAATCTAATATCACCTGACGTTCAATTTTAACTCCACTATTTTACAACATTTCATCAACTATTATTCAATCATTCTTTACTTCAACATTAAATCAATATTTATTCAATCAGCACCTTCTCTCAGAGACAAATTTAGATAAAGTTAGATCCCAATAACCAAAATCTAGTTGAACAAACAAAAAGAAAAAAAAACGTATCACATATCGCTATTGTTGCAAAAAAAACCATTCCTTTTTCGGCAAATTATTCGGTTTTTATTAATTCTCGAAAGACACCTTTTCAAGGGGTACCGTTACACAAAAACTTTTTTTCTCCGTGGAATAGTGAAGCAGACAAATGTAAATTGAAAATCAATCGAACCGAATGAGAAGCGAGTAATGGTCGCGAGGTGAACAAGGCGAAGAGTGATGCGACTGAAAAGCGGCGGGGAAACTGTAGAATTTCTACGGTGCGGTCTTGAATTGCGCAGTCCGTCGCTGCGTATTTCAAAAAGAATGCTGGCGTGACCGTGTGAAGTTTCAGCACGCGCATAAGCCTCGCATTATCGTATCTATTGCGTTACACTTTGCAGTGTAACACGTCGATTAAATTAGTAACACTCGTTGACTCGGCATCGTGTACATATATTTTTCCACTTCTTTTTGCGCGTTCGTTCAAGAATTTCAAGGATTTTTTTCTACTTCTCACTCTTTTTTTTTCACTCGAAAAACATTATAATATATTTTTATCAAAGAAGCGACTTCTATGGAATCGGCCTTATTTTTCTGTTTATTCTGCTGTGAAAAATTGAATGAAATGTTAGCGCTTACGGTGCATGTATAGAGTTCTTTTGAAATTGTTCGCAGAAGTATTAAATTGTTCACTTTTCTATTTTCCTTTCCTTTTCTTTTTTTATTTCAACTTCAATTAATTACGAAAGAAATTGAAAGTACTGGGTCGAGTGATATTTACGTTTTGTCACAAATGCACATTAACAAAAATGAGAGACATTGTAACTGGGAAATTATATGGCTGCAAAGTGCACCAGCAATGCCTTTTATTTTGAAATTCAAGCTGGAGGTCCAAGCATTTCATTATTATATTTTGTTCTCACGAGGTGGAATTAAATATGAAATTCGACAATAACATCATTCAATATTGTACGTGTGCAAAATATTTAACTACGAATTTTGAAGCGTAAAATTTTTGTTAGATAATATTTAGTACCTATTTATTGTTGACGAAAATAGATTAAGGCAACATTATCGCAGAGTAAAATTATGTGAAAATAATGAGAATCATCATTATGTTCTTTCTTTTTTGCACGCTATTAAATTCATCATGTATTCCGCGTATAACTCTAATACATTTTCAATTCTGATTTGACATTAATAATTCATTTCATTATAATGAAATGATTGGAAAATTATAAAAAGTTAATAACATTTTTTTCACGTATTTGTATTGACCAAGGTATCTATGAAAAGCATTTCACGCAATACCGAATTATATTTATAATTGAAATTAAAAGAGACAGTTTTCTTTTTCAATTGTTGAAAAACATATCATTATATTATTAAACATGAAATATTTATTACGTTTATTTAGCAAAAGAAAGTATTTTTTATCGTTTAATTACGAATTTTATTAAAAAATTGAGACTGAGTTAGATTAAAAGTGAAACATTTTATTCAAGTATCGTAATAAAATATCAATTTATTATCGAACAATTGTAATACAAGACGTACATCAGTTTTTCTTTATTATTACACGGAAAACCTTGCGTTTATTTGGCAAAATGATTTGAATATTTGTTCATTAAATTTCATGCACGTCTTGAAACCCAACGGTTGAATCAAATTTCATCCTCTTCAACTTCTTCAACAGCTCGCAAGTTAAAATAAAGTGCAAAAGGAGAGTTTAAAAAATGGATACAGATCATTCTTCCTTTACTCTCTGTTCATTTATCAATAAACGTCGGGAACTTGTATCACATCAGAATTTCCTTTCCACTGAATGAAGATATCCGAGCAATGCATTAAATTAATCAACAACACCGAAGCACAATTTAAACTTATCGAATTTTTCGAATCGCAAGAACACCAGGGGAGGAAAAGTGGTCGGCGGGCCGGGGCGGGGCGGAGGGTAGTCGTTGGATCAGAGAAAGTGAAAAGCCATGAATTCGCACGAACGCTCTTGCACAGTCGGCGAAAGAAATCAATGTCCGTCGAGCGACAGCTCCGTGCTATTAATTTCACAACAATGGTCCACTTGAGGCAGACTGACATAATTTCCCGTTTAACGGGCAACGTGTCCCACGTGGCGGTCCTCAATTAAGGGCTCCCACTTGAACGTTGAACGTTAAACCGGACAATTAACGGCGTTGACGCGGGTAAAATTACACGGCAAATAAAAAAAATGAAAAGAAAAAGGGAAAAAAAATCGCGGAATGAAGCGAGGCCCGCGCCTGCTCCATCGCGGCGGCACAGCCGTCCACTGGCGGCTAGAAACGCTGGATCCGATGCCGCCACACACTCGACTAACTTTTTAGAGCGCAAAGAAAAATAAGTAATTAACCATGGCCAGCGTATCTGCTTCCACGTGCGCGTTCGCACACGCCCGACGTCACGATGCCGGTCACGCTTTGGCGAACAGCGCGCGCCAGGCCAAGCTGCGAGCCCGATCCGATGCGCCGCAATATTTATAATACTAATAATCGATATCGACCGGCCACCAATTATAGATTGTTCCGTCGCAAGTGTCGCGCTATGCAAACGTAGCGTTCCGTATCCCGAGGACATCGGGATTCGAGTATTTGCCGAAGAGAGTGTATGTATTGGTCGCGGGACTTTGAACAATTTATTCGTTGCGATTTCAATTTTTATCAATTTTATCACAATTAAAGTAATCGATTTGACAATAGTACTTGTTGCATTGTAGGAACAAGGGAAACATCGCCCAACAGTATTTATGACCTTGCATGTTTTAGTTACCAAAACCTTTGGCAAAATGTGCAAAGCATTGTTCTCTGTGTAAATGTGTTCTTTTTTAACTCCACCGGGGAATGTTTTGTTAAGTCAACAAAAAAAGTCAATTGAATTCAGTGAACGCATTGTTTCGCGGACAACATTTCGCAAAATCAATATCATTTTTTTACGAACGCTTTTATTAAGCTGATGTATCAAATTTGCGAATTTCGCAATGTTCCGATGAAAATGCAAATTTAAAATATATAGAATATATTTTTAATTATTCAATTGAAGGTTGATATAATGTTATAATTTTGTTTATTTATTTCTATTTATATTGCATTCATATTTCTGTTTTTGATAAAAAAGTAACCTATTTATAATAATTAAAACGTTGCTTGTCAAACGTGAAATTGATATTGAAGATGAATTTTGTAATGAAAAAGATAACTTAATTGCATCACTTTAATGAATCAATTATAAAGCATTGACGATCAAATGAGAAGCAGATGCCGGCGTTTCTGCGGTTTCTCGGATCGTAGATCAAAATCCAATTATTTCCATGCAGCCTTTGCATTAAATTTCTTTTTAAATTTGTTGATGCGTTTATACAATGAAAATATTTATTAATAAATATCTATTCCATAATTTGTTTCTATATTTTTTTTGACGGTTGTATTGACGGATAGTTTTCAAGTATTCTAAACATGTGAAGCTAATTTCACCAATCAATAGTCAAATTTGTATGCGCGATCAGCGAAATGAGATTCACATATTTGAAATTTGAAGTTAATACAAGCAAAGTTAAATTTTTCTTAAATATATGTTAATATATTATTTTTGTGAAAATGTAATATATTGTATGCAACAGGCGGTTAATGTATTTAACTTATCATTGATAAAGGATACGATCAATAGAATCACTCAATTACAATATAAATGAGATGGCTATGAAATCAGAAATTCGATATTCATATAATCCGCAACTTAATTATCATTAGTATTGAACGACCAATATGAACTATTTTGCAAGATGGTCAAATCATTTACACGCATAATCTATTATGAAAATTTAGTACGATATAATTGACATATTATTATTATAATTATTATTTCTTATTAACTCATTTTTTTTTAAATAATATATACTTGGTCAATAATGATTTTACAAATTATTCAATTGCTTGCATACATAAGTTGAATGTTCAATATCAGAAAATTTTGCAGCTTTATTTGGAAAAAAAAAACTTATAACATTTGAAAAACATTCAGTAATCGATAATATTACACATTAAATTATCTTCGATTTTTCATTATTTTCCTTTTTTTCATTATGTTCCTATTTTTGGAGTTTATTTGATCATCGCAAAAAGAAAATATGTTTAATTTGATTTTGCTGATCTGATTAATAAACCAATTTATAGGCGATTTAAAAATGGCGAAATGCTAGATTGATGAAAACTCTGATATTACAAGAAAGTTCATATCCTAAAGATAAGATTCTAACGAGTAAAATTCATGAATACTAATTTATGGTTGATTGTAACAAACGATAAGACTTCTAATGTATTTAATTTAATCAACCTCATACACGTATCCTTATAAAAAGGAGGCGTATATTACTACGATATTAGTTATATATGACAATATATAAAACCCCAATATTAACTTTATATATGTCGTATATAAAACAATTATTGACAAGATTACCAGTAACAACTTTTTTTTCATTTATTGTTTGTTGAGTTATCATCATGAATCTTCAATGAAAATAAATAATCGAGCTTCCAGTAATCTCACAGATTCTGCTACTTTTTAAAGTATAATGAAAAGCTTGGTAATTTATATAAACATATCTTTCTTTTAGTATATTCAAACAAAGTCATGTATAAATAATAAATTAACAGTAAATGGGTCACGTAAAGTCAATAAATTAAGAATACACAGATCATATATAAATCATGCATGGAACATGTATTCTTTCATTAGGAATTGATAATTTATTACTGACGAATATTTCATTGATAAAATATAAAACATTGCGGTTTGTAATTTTCGAGTGTGTCTAGTTCACAGCTTGAGACAAGCAGTTATGATAAGTTTGATCACGTCACGACATTTTTCAATTATAATTGTGTGCTTTTATTAGCTAATTCGTTCTCCGTTAAGTTCTATGTAGCGAAAAGAATGAAACATTATCTGTGAGCGGAATATGTGTAAGTGCAATAATCTCGCTAAGCATATTTCAGCCAAAGCTGCGGATCAAATATTCTGTAATCCGCACTCTAGAAGCCGAACATGATTTTACCGACAATTTACCTGATTTGCATTTTCTTATTTTTTTTTCTTTTTTTCGTGATATAAAATTAACAATTTTGTAACTAAAAACCTTTAAATGATTGTCTTTTAACAATGCCCTTTTCCGTAATTCAAAACAAACGGAAACGTAATTTATTTGCATTTAATGAAATGTTATTTGATAACAAACCATTGCTGTTCTTGAACAAAACCGTTTCAACGTTACTTCATGCATATTTTCAAGTTTATTATTTAAGGTAACGTTCCAAAGAACGATTCACCTGTCTAATTGAAATTTCCTTTCTGAATATTAAAGTGGTATATCAGTTTGAGTGAATAATTAAAGAATTAATATTTAAAAACCTGAATGTAGAAACAGGTTATAAAATTATATGTAAAAATGAGATACGTACTTTAACGCGCATATATGAAAATATTTTTGTTAGAAATAAAACACGATGATACATTTTTATATTCACTACAGAAATGCCGTATACATTATAAACAATAGATAAATTTTAAATTAGTTTAACTAATGGAATTACTTCATTTCAAATATGGAACAACTTCATTGGTCAGTATTTTGAGTTAACTTAAATTTCACTGTACAGCTCAAAAAGTGAAGGTATGTACAGTCAACATATCAACTATATTTACCATTGTGTATACGGAACTATATTCCATAGCTGAACCAACTATGTAAATTCTTCTTTTAATTAACATACCGTTGATTCAACTAGAATTGAGCCGTCCAAGCCAAATTTATACTTTATTTAACAATTTGAATTAAACAACAGACTTTTCGTTGTATATTGTATATATATCGTATATTGCATACTATTGAAATTGAGCTTGCAAAAATTATGAAATAATGAAAAACTGTCAAATTGTCCGACATCAAGATTCGCTGTGATATTATCTCTCTAAAATGGGTTTAAATCAGTTACAGTTTAGCTGCAAGGTCGGAGTTATTAGTTTAAAGTACCGGTCTAATATGTTCCTCTAATACAATAGTAACATTTTTAAACGTTCGCAAAACTTGTTCGAAGTTCATTAAACTGTTCATAAAGCGTTTTAATAAATTTGTAACTTGTCGTTCATTCAACGAAACAAATGAACAAACTGTAAAAATAAAAAGGTATTAATTTGTTACCAAATAAATCATAATAAAAACAACACTGTACATTGCAAAAAGTACGATTTAGGAGTCTTAATCAAAATATAAGAGATCTTGATTGAGACTCATAAATTTTATTTTTTTTTTGCAGGGCAAAACAAGTTTCGCAATGTGTTTTTTGTAGTGGATGCACATGCATTTATTGGATAAAATACACTTTTCCTTATGAATATTTGAACAATCAATTGAGTCACAAAAAACTTAACGTAATGGAAAAATGCATTTGCAGTGTTTCACACAAAAATAATCTAAAAAACAAACTTTTGTAATTGATACCTCGCCAAAATTAAATACTCATATTTTCAAAGTGCACATTCGTTTATGGCAAGTTATGCGTGAAATTCGTTTATAAATATCGATCAAAACCTCGATTCACGTGACAGCAGAAAAAAAGACTCGACACCGTCAATCTGAAAGTTCAAACAGTTAATCGAAAATAATGAACAAGCTTTTGCGTTCGCGGCGACATAATATTTCATTGTTTCGTTGCATTGTTAAACGTAGACAAATAAGTTATTTCGATTCAACTGACAACTATATTTTGATATTTTGCTGCACCTCAAATAACACAATGTATACGTATGCATCTATGAATATATAAATATATATCAACGAACATACGTTGACGAATCAGTGAGCAAGAAAATAACGAAGTAGCTACCTCTAACTTTGAACTAGTCATTAAACGTTTAATGTTAAATTCGACGATGAAATTACTATTGATAATGCATTGAATTCACGTTGTGACATTTACATTTGATGCCTAATACTAACTTGTCTGACGATATTGTTGTTAAACATAGTGTCAAATTCTGTGACATTTTAAATAATATCACAGCAAAATTGGTTTACTTGTTAATCAAAGGTACACAACTTTTACTTACATTTTTAACGCAAACGTTACACAAAGTATGTAAATAGGGCAAAAAAAATAAAGGAAAATTGAAATGGCAAAAAAAAGAAAAAACGAATCTTACAATACATACTTTATAATTTTAATTTTGCCAGTAAAAAATTATAGTTTAAGACATTCAATGTTGTATCAAATATAAAATTTATATTTAAACATTTAAAATAATATAATTTAAAACAAAATGACAGAATTTTCTGTAACGATTGTAAAGTAATACTTTTTGTTAAGCAATGGTACAAACTTTTACGGAAGTGGAACTACTTTTACGTTGCGAGCGCGTTTTTCGTGGAATTCTATTGGTTGAATTTTACGCACAAAACGGAATTTCTTTCATTTAGCGAAATTATCAAGTTTCGTGCGGAGAAATGC
>JABFOV010004034.1:0-14775 GCA_022817685.1 Aradophagus sp. ZL-2020 | reverse complement strand
ATAATATAAAAAAAAAATAAAAAAAATTAAAAAATAAGAAAAATAAAAAAAAATAAAAAAAAAAAAAAAATATTTAATATAAAAAGAAATAAGATACACGAAAAATAAAATAGAAAAAAAAAAAATTAAAATGAAATATGTAAAAAAATAAAAAAAGATTAATATTATAAACATATGAAAAAAAAAAAAAAAAAAAAAAAAAAAAAAAAAAAAAAAACTCAAAGCGTGCATTTAAACATGAAATAAGACAAAAAAATTTGCTGAGATTCTGATTACTTCTAAATATAATTTACAATGTTATCAATCATTAAATATTTTATCCTAAATTCATCACACCTTGGCCTTTATTATAAGACTATAATCATATGACGTACATCTATCACATTAAAACATAAAAAAATATACAAAATATTTCATTACATTAGTATCTAAAAAACTTGAAACGCATTTAAAACCATAATATGTTCCTAATGTTTCATTTTAAAGCTAAGACTACAATTTTCACTACTAAAATATCCCTGAAATTGGTACTGCTAAAATATGAATAATAATTATAAATTTTGTTAAGAACATATTTTTCAAGGCATCATTCCCTTAAAAGAGTTTACATAACGCCGAAAAAAGAATCGGCTCAAACAAAACGAATTAACATATACTGTAAGAATGAATCAAAATCTATTGTTCTCTATCATTCACAAAAGTCGCACATGAGTCGTAAGCCAGACTCCGAATCAAGTCCTAGGCTCGAATAATGTCGGGGTCAGCTGCCGACGATGAAACAACGCGCGGTCCTGGCGCGCGGCGCCAGCGAGCATCACGTAAGCTTGGTCTTGTTTTTGCGGAAGGCCGGGAAGTGAAGCTTGCGCCTGCGCCGCTTGAGCTCGTCATTGTCCGCTGTTGAATTTGAGTCCGTGGACAAGGTCTCGTCGTCGACAGACACGACCGTCGGCAAGTCCCTCAGCGGCTTGCGCACTCGGCGCTCGGCGAGGTCGAGTGAATTCTCCGACAGCGAAGTCTTACCAAAGTTGGTGGCGCCACCAGTCGTGGCGCTGATGGCCGTCGTGGAGCCAGCATCGCTGAGCGAAATGTTGGTGTCTTGACTGTACGAGCGTACGATACCCGTTTTTTCGCGAACCACAGGCTTAATCACCTCCTCGATGCTGTCGCTTCCGACGGTAAAGTGTACCGCTTCTGGAGGCGTGTCTTTGCCGTTTTCACTCGACGACGAGTCTGGTGGCAACGATGATTCCTTCCACGTCACACTGTCCGATGTACCTGCCGACAGAATATCGTCTACGAATGTATGATACTTGCCACTAATGGTGTAGGTGGCAGCCTTTGGTCACTTGGAGCACAAATTGCAACGGCGTCTTTCTGTGTTAAGCTTTAAGCAAATGGTACCAAAATGGCTCAGTTCATGCATTGACCTTCGATGGGTCAGTAAACAATGAAGATCATAACTATTTTCGTATAGTTAATCACTCATTAATTGAAATTGATCTGATTTAGATTGATCTCATTTTGATTGTGTCAGCCATTTTGTTACCATTGAATGTGTCGTTGATATGAATGAATTACAAATGTCGTTAGTTGTTTATGCACAGAAGAAGAGACAGTTAATTTTTCTACAAATTTAGGAATGTGAATTTATTGATGAACACTTAAAACACTTTCACTAAATGTATTGGAAAAGATTGAGCAATTTCTATGATTTGTATCCTATTTAGAGAAAAACAAATTGCATAAACGTAGAGCAAATCTTAGAAATTGTACAATTTTTTACAATCAATTTATTTGTTCAGAATGGTCACTAATAAGTTCACTTTCCTAAATTCATAGGAAATTGTACTGTCAAGTTTTCTGTGTGTATAACGGAAATTACATTTTTTTCTTGTATTAGAAACAGCTTTGTTCTTGAACAACTTTTTCACTAATGATGATTTGAAGTGAATTTTTTTTTATGTATATAACAAAGTGTCTATCGGAAATTAGATTTGAAATCTTACAAATTTTTTTTTTAAGAAAGTAATTTGAGTAATTCGCTTTGAACAATCAAAACAAAATTATTTACAGGAACATAAACAAATATGTAATATTTTTCCCTCTAATAAATAATAAAATATAAAAAATAAAGTAATGCATATTGAATTCCTGCAATAATCTTGGATATTCAAGGACATTTTCCAAAATGATAATGGACTCCTTGATATTATTATAAAATTTTTATAAATTTAGTCTTCAACACAAAATAATGAAGGGATAAAAATTTCTTCGAAATTATAGATTAAATCATGGAGTCGTATCATGGAAAAATTAATATAAAATGTAAATAATTGACAAAGTAAGTCGAAAACGTTGCCTTTTTCAAGAAGTACGTAAAATTCATGAACGCGTCACCTAGTCCATCATATTAAGGATGTTACGAGGATAATGAGTTCTCCAAGTTACGTAAGGCTGCTTATCAATTCTAAGCTGTCTTGTGGAATTGGATATTATTGATTGTCATGTCTTACAATGTAACTAAAATTTCTGTGAACGAAACTACTTTTAGAGAATTTAAGTGAACTAACTAATATAACATTAAAATTTCATTTTACATGATTATTGTTATTAATATAGCATTTAATTGAAGTTTAATTGAAGTAGAGTACACAGTTATTTTGATATTTGTTGCGGTATTTATTATGAATGTTATTATGAGAATTCTTTTCCCAAATTTTTGTGTTAACATTTCTTTATCACAAAAAAATTTAATTTACTTGGGCCGTTTAATATTAAAAAAATGTTTAATTGGCCAATTGTGCAACTTCACTTGAAATTAAAAGTAATTAAGCTTGAACATTAATTAAAAAGTAGGTATTCCACAAGAACGTCATGAAAGTACAGTTTTTTAAATTAACTTGGATCATGATAAAATTTAATAATAATATTTTGAAACTGTTGTGTATAATGAAGTACAAACTAAGTGATTGTAAAATGTTCATAATCTTTATGGCATAATTTAATATAAAAATTGAATAGTCATTGGTAACAACGATCCAAGTTTAAATATAAATAATAAATTGTAAATTTAAGCCAGTAGATAAAAAATTTAAAAAATATGATTAAATCAACATTTCTAGTACTAATTTTGTGCATTAATTACATTTTAACACTTTTTTTTCATTTGAACATAAAGAGATTCAGAATAATTAACAATCCATAACATTGTTAAAGTCTCAAAGATTACAAACTAATGGAAATGCGACTTGAAAATTAGTAATTTTAATTTGTTAGCAGAAGGTTCATGCAGATAAGCTTGTTCTTTAAAAATGGTACGTTTTTCATATGGTAGCAATCATTTCATATAAAACTTACGTTGCGTTTAATTTAATCGTGACCAAGTTGAACATCATGATTAATCGAAGAACACAAGTACTTGACTTTAATTTTAATGTGTTCAGTTAAAAAATTATCAGTCACACACCTAGCGAACTGTTGAGGGCTTATTTTTCGTCCAACCATTTGTCCCAGACAAAAAAGTCCACAAATAACAACAAAGAAGTTAAAATCAGACAAACATCATGTGAGTGCTAGAGCGTGAACTGAACTAACAAAACCAAAGGAAGTGCAAAATGAAAATCTCTTTTCTTAAAAAAAAAGTAACAGCTTTATTAATTATATATCATGTATCATATAACCATAAATATGTACATAATTAATAAAACTCACTGTATGACGTTATACAATAAAATTTCAAACGCAACATTCTGAGTTATGTATATATTACAATTCACATACGAAATATAATCTAAAAATTATGTTTTTGGAATATTCACAAAAAAGTAGAAAATACTAAAAAAAGACTTGATCTTAAAAATCTATTAAAATCAAAACTCTCTAAGGCAACCGTCAATCTAGGAAACAATAGTAACGAGAGTTTAAGTTCTATATACAAAATAAATCTGTCATTATTGATACAATCACAAAATTTCCTTAAGTGAGATTCTTGCTTATCTTTTTAAGACCTGTACCGCGCTTATCAAGAGTGATTATATCGAAAAATTTTTATCATAACTTTTTTTCTCTTTAATTCTCTTCTCTTTCTTTAAAGACAACATTTCAGATCAAAAAGAGTTGTTTTAATAATATCTACAATTAACATGTCAAACGATATTATTATAGCCTATCAGCACGAATCGATTGAGGTATCAAAAATATAGTATACAAAATAGATTGTCTTTTTCAAAAATTTTGGTGTCATAGGTTTGACTCTTTAATTTATCGTGATTGGTTAATACTTCAGTTACGTGTAAGTAGTTTAAGTTTGCGGGGAAAAACCACGATAACTTGCTTTATAACTATTGCATTACAGTTAAATAAGTAGTTGTCATAAATTTGATTGTATTCACTCAAAAGTCATCGTGGCTTTCTTCCAAGATTTACTTTTATAGCGATTATTGTTGAATATAATTACTTTGCAGTAGTTGTAACATTAAAAGTACAATATAGTAGTTCGATGTTCAATTGAGCATTTTGAGAAAAATATGTTTAAATCTGTACCTGCTGCCGGTTTTTAAAGTTTTGTGAGAGTTATAAAACTCTTTGTAAAGCCCTCTGTGCTTAATTAAAAACACCACTATCAGTGCAAAGAAGCAGTGACATTACGGAGAGGGGGACAGAGGGACTACTTAAAGGGATGTACAAAATATAAGTAAAATATAAATCAACGTTCAGTCAATTGGAGTGGTCATGGGCATCCGATTCCGGCTTACCTGCAGCACCAGAACCAGATGGAGTGTATATCGAACTTGTTTCATCATCTAAATCATCTTGGCTACTTAATCGACCTGAAATATTAAAACAATTATTTCACATAATTTCAAATTACTATATTACAAGTAATGAGCAAGTGCAGAAAAATGAATTCTGATTTGCAATTACTTAGAGAAAAAGTGGAATGAAAAAATAGATCGATAGTTCAATCTCTTCAACTATAATAACACTTTTTGTTAGTCGCGAAATACAATCGGTGAGTGAGAGAACGAACGGGTCTGGGTTTAATTTTATTTAATCGCTTGACCAAGGTAAGCGCTAGATAGAGATTCGAATGTATAAGGTGTAAAACCTGACACAATGAAAGTGTCGTTAAGTTCTACATTTTTTCGAGTTATTTAAAAAAATACAAAAATTAAAATAACTTTTTTCAATGTCTTGTGCAATGTAAAAAAAAAAAAAAAAAATAGGAGGACAAATTATTTGTTTATAACTTACCTCTCAAGGCAAGACTGCGGCCATTGGGAGCCCCTCTATAAAGTATACTTTCCAAATAATTTATGCCGTTGTTGTTAATGATATTGAAACCGCACAGCAATTCAATTTGCTTCCAGCGGTGCACTCGTTCCTGCAGCTCAGCTGTGACTTCATTGAGCGCTGTTCTCGCTTCGACGATGCTTTTGTCCACCTCGTCGATTGATTTGCCATGAGTCGAAACGAAGGCGCCCACTAAACTCGATCGTTTCTTCCGCAACTTTTCACACTGAAATTATACCAAAATGTAAAAGTTTCGCTCCAATTCCTGCTTCATCTTTCATACGTTATGCGACTTCCTCGTAAAAGTGTGCATACGTTATTTAGAACATAGTTATCTGAATGACAGACAATTGTATAATATAAACAAATTATTACTTCAAATTATTAATTCGGATTATTGATTAAACAGAGTTAAAATCTGCTACTGAATCGTACTTTATTCTCCATATTAAGAGTGCCAGTCCTCCATATAACTAATCGCATAGCGTATATATTACTACATGTACATTATACTTCTAGATTAAGTTTTATTCAATATTGGGTTTCTCTAAATTTGAAGGTTATTTTCATGAAAACATATTAATTTTGCAAGTAACTCTTATAATAAGAAAACAAATTATCAATGAGAAATACATGCACTGTTGTTTACATGAAAAACGACCTACGTAATGTTCAATTCTTTCATCCTTATTTCGTCTGATTAATACATTTAGCTAGAAACAAAAACATACGTCGAAATCAGAAAAGTCTGACGACATATTGAATTTATTTCTTTATAAAAATTACTGAAAATATGATTTTATATCTATATCTAAATATTCGTATTGGTATATATACATTTGTATAAAATAATATTAAATTGTCCAAGTTTGTATATTAAATAAATGCAATTAAATTAAAGATACATACCGCCTCGCGTGCATTTTGCAGTTGTTTCTCTGCACTAATTTTTTTCTTCATGTAGGCTTTGTTTTCGATTTCATGAGTGAGCTGCAGCCAATGCTGTAGTCCAACAGGTGGAGACCAGCATCGATCTTCAAGTTCACCTTCAGCTCGTTGTAACTCCATTTTCAGCATCTGAACAGACATTTACGATATATTTTGATATCAATAAGTGCTTTATTGACTATTGATATTTAATTTAAAATATGATACAATGATCAAATAGTCATGTGACTGCTTAACAAAACTTATTAATACTATACGTAAAACTTATAAAAATCTTGTATCTTTACATTTTTGTACTCGGATATTTGTATGATACAAATTTGAGATTGAGATACAAGACTGACTTATAATACTTCTAAAATAAGTAGTATTAATACTTCACAACTTACTTCAATTTCCGCTTTTAATTGGGAAACCTCAAGGTCTGAATATGAAGTATGTAATCTTTCACTACCGTCCTGTACATTTCTTTCAAGATTTTGTTTCTCTATTAAACTTTCCTGCTCCATTCGTGCTTTCTCTAGTTCTTTCTAAAAAAAAATGTCCAATGTTTTGATAAAGTATACTTATAATTCATTATTTACTTAAGTGTTAAGTTTAAACCAAGTAAATGATTTGTATGGTACAATATTTGTAGAAAAAGCAATTAACATCAGGTATAGGTTTGTGCAATTTATAAATAAGTAGTCAAAACTTACTAAAGCCTGTTCTGCTTTCTGCAAGCTCTCCATATCTTTCATCATCCTTTGTAAGTCCTTTTGTGACATTTTCTTCTGCTGATATGCATACCAACATCCTATTAAAGCTCCAAATAATAAAGTTATCAAAATTAGGTCTTTGATACTGTGACCACTGTCTGCAATGTAACATAAATTAATGATCTTTGTGACTGTTATAAATTAATACTCTCTTCTAAATATAGTATAAAATGTAATTTTTTCATTTACAACAACATTTTGATTTTAAGATAATGATATACCTTTAGGTGGTCCAAAAAGTACAACGTCCATAGCTTTGAGTGCAATTTTCTGTTTATGAATTGGATCCTTAATTCCTAGAACGTTACTAAGATAGTGCATGTTGTTCACAGCCAATCTAAATTGAACAGAAAGGAATACACAATTCCATTAGCCTGAGACAAAGAGCGCTCTAAAGTGTTGCGTAATCGTGAATTTTCGTTCCAGTTGAGATACCTTGGAAGAGTCGCGCCGGTAACGCGATGCTGAATAAAGTTAGGAACATATTGAGGAAGTTCGACGTTGCTAGTCAACCAGTCAGACGTTTGCTCGATTGTCCAGTTGTGCACCTGAACCATTTTAAAATGTAATTAGTACTTTATTTGTTTATTACTGTTATGAAAGAAGTATAAAAAAATAAGGGGGAAGGAAAATTTGTAGCACCTCTGATCTTAACCACGCTTCCCACAACTCCCTCACGCTTATATGCATGTCATCATTGTGATGAAAGGCTCTCTGCCTCCTCTCGTAACCAGCTTCATACTGCAGTTCTTCTCGCAAAAACTGAAAATATCGAAATGCTTGTATTAGTGATATGTCTTTTCAAATTTGCTTATTTTTGTTAATCAGTTATAAGTCTATTTGTAAGTCCTCTATGGTATGAAAGATAAAGTTATTCCTATGCATATATTAGGGTACATGATGTTTATTAAAAAAATTAACAAAATAAAAAAAAATCATCACAATCGTTTTACTAATAGAAGGTGAAAACTTTTAAAACAATTCGTTTTGCAATTTATGTTTCAGTAATTACATCGTCTGATTCGGAGAGGTCGACGTTTCCATTGGCATCGTCATCTAGCTGACTGTGAAGAGACTTAATGGCTTCCAAACCGAGACGGTCATTGGAGGCCATAGTAAGACACGCGAGATCTTCATTGCACGTGTCTGTACCTACAACAAATGGTGAGTGAAAATTAATTTTTATGACGTTGTTAAATTTGCAAGTTTATTATATATATATATATATATATATAAATCGTTTTTTCTCAATTTTCCCATACAAAAAAAAAAAAAAAAACAATCTGTTTCTTAAATCAGTCCAAAATAATGTTAGTAAAATTTGCCCCAGCTCATTTACCAGATTATTTAGTAATACTACAATGTTTGGATTTAAAAGATATATAATTATTTTTTGTTTACTGCAATATCATTGAAGAATGCCAATAAACTCATTTGTTTATAATATTAAAGAAAATGTATAAAAAATGTGGGAGCTCTGATGTTCAGATTTGCTTGAAATAACAATACAACTTCATTTAATTAATCTCATATTATACAATAAAATTGAGAGAGTTTATTTTTTATTTATATACTTATTCTTATATTGTCAATCGTTCAAAAATATATAGATAAAATATGTAGATAAAAGTGAAGCAGGTAATGCAAGATAACATATAAATATTGAATCGAATAATGTGAAAATAAAAATACAATCTCAGATGGCAATTATGCTAATGTATTTTAAAGACTGTGCATCATATTGAAGGAAGTGCTATTATAAAATTAGCATATGGTCGAAAAACTCAATTCAAGTTTTTATATTTCTTAACTTGTTATTTTTGATGATATAAATTAAATTTGTGCGCATTGCTATGAAGTTATATTTTAAACATCTTTTTAAATTAATTGTTGCTTTTAAAGTTATTTTGGAGTACAATTACAATATGGTAATTATGTGTAAGGGGAAAATTGTACTACAAATTAAGATTACTTATTAGTAACTGATGATATCATACTCGATTTTATAAGAGAACATTAAATATTTTACATTGAACTTTATTGTAAGGTACACAAATATTTAAAAAATATCTAAAGCAATAGGTAATTTTCTATCCTATATATTTCTAAGTTTTTTTGATGAAAATACATACGATTATTTCTTGAAATTCAATAATTATAACATTTATCATTATACTTTCTTTCAAAGAAGAATATATCCACAAGTATTGTTTCAAATAAAGGGTAAAAGTATTTTAACGCACGTTGTATTTTATGACACTCGAGTATGCACTAACATGTTATACAAATGTAAATGACATTCTAGAAAAGAATTTCCTTGTTTGTTTTTACATAATTTATTTTTCAATCTGATCAAGTTGAAATTTATGCAGGTAGTTTAAATAATTAGTTTGTAACGTCTGCTGAAATATAATTATTTATATTTGCAAATTTAATTGCAGTTCTTTTTTTACAAGCTCTCAGTTTTTTAGCATTTCTTTGATTAATTTGTATCTATTAATTTTCGATGATTTTATACGAATTCATAAGGCGACGTTAAAAAAAAATGACAAGGTGACGGACAATTTGCTTTATCTTAATCTCACATATGCAATGTATCACTAAGCAAATTGAGCTGTTGAACGAGGAAAACACTGGACAAATTGACTGCGAAAAAAAATATATTCTACAAATGGAACAAACAAATTTCATTTTCTCTGGCAGTTTGTCTTTTGTTTGCACAAAAAAAAGTACATCTTATGAGTAGTGCCTTTTCATTGTAGCGTCGCTTTATATTCATTCAATATCTATTTTAATTGTGCGTTATTGTTTTAATAATTATTTTTATTAATTTAATAAAACATTATGTATAATAATCAGCAAACGATTTGTGAAATAGTTAAATGTATTATAAATGTATTAAAATAGGAAATAAGATATGTTTTGAAAAGTAATTTTGTTTCATGCCAAGTACTTTAATTGGAAACGTTGCAATTATCATTACCAATTAATGTGTAAATAAATTGAAAGGCCATTTTTAAATTTGCCTACTCACAAGAATATCAAAATGAAAAGTTACATTATTGATTAACGTTGCAACAATCAGTTATAATCATTGCTTATCAGTTACTACTGTAACATTGAAAATTTATGTAGTTTAAAATTTGCATTCATATAGATATTCCTAAATGTCATAACGTACAGTTAAATGTCAAGTCTACAGTCATAGTGTCCAGTCGTTTGCCAGATTAATTATCGTTGTTTATAATTATTATTTATTTAATAATTATGAATAAAAAACTTATTTTTTTATTGCCTCTCTTCTACAACGTTAAAATAAATTGATTTATGTTTAAAAGCACGTTTTAGGTCAGTGATTAAGCAATATTAATTTAAAATAATCTGATGACTCATGAATGATATTTCATCTGAAAACTATATTACATTCCACAACAAATTTTACATTATTGAAGTGAAATATTTTCTCAAACATTACAAGCTAATTTCACATGCAATGTGTAGTGTGTCAAAACAATAGCTAGGATCTGCATTGTGATATAAATATTTCTAATCTAAGAGACATTAGATGTAACGTGATGAACTGACACACATCAATTAAAATCAGCAGAGATATGTTTTCGATACTTAACGTTTTACATGTCGAATCTCATTTCGACTAATTGAGATTAAGATAACGTTTTGATATCACACAATAAAATTAATGTGTTTGTATGAGAATAAAGTTTGCTTTAATAACACAATTACAAATATTGACCTACTCAAAGACGTTTGGCAACAATGAATCACATTAACTGAATTTGCAAAAAACTCTGAAAAATAAATTCTGCATAAAATTGAATTATTTAAGCTTTTTTGACAGTATTAAAAACAATTATACTGTCTGTCAATTGGCTTTAGTAGACAAAAGTTTACATTTACTATTATACATTGTAAAAGTTATTGTATTTACAGTGTGGACGTAGGTGAAAAAATTTCTTTTTTATTCATTACTACTTGCTTATCATCATTTTAATGCATTAGTTCCTGTAAAATGTAGGCTTTATTTCTAAATATAAAATAACTTAAAAATAATTAACTCAAATTAAATAATGTCATTTGCGTTAAGTATAATTATGTACATTTTTCTTTTATATAAATTAAGAGAAAATTGTCGACTTTCAAGCTCGTTTTCAAATTCCATGATCTTGCATACCTGCATCTAATTATCAAATTACTTTTGCACAGTTCTTAAAAATATTTTTCATTCTTATCTTAGTATTAAATTGTTTGGCGAAAAACTTATTATTACAATGCCGTAATTACGAATTAACGTATATTAACTCAGTTAAAAATTAATTTAAAAAAAACCATTCATTTTTCCCGCATTTGGTCAGCGTTGACCCGCAAAATGTTGATTCAACCGACTGATGGATGTGAGTCGTCTCTCACAAAAAAAGGTAAAGAACTATAAACAATAGTTTCGTGTCTCAAATGACAAAGATACGATTCGGGTCAATCGAATAATGCAAGAAAGGGATTCTTGCAAGCCCAATTAGCCTATCCTCCTTCACCCACATCAAACATTAACTACTCTGGTGCAATGTTTCTCATTCCGATGTCGCTAGTAAATTTTCTCACACGTCTAATAAATGCCACTTGAACTTCCCTGTCAAAGGGCAAATGCAAGGCAATTAAACTGTAAGAAAAACACAATGACGAACACAAGAACAAACAAACGAGAGGTGTTTACAGACTGGCCAAAAGGCACATGTCCCCTAACTGTCTTCCTCTCCCTTCATCATTATAAACAATGGAATAAATTGTCGTTGAGAACTGTCTCGTAGGTTCGATGGAAGAATATAAAACTGGCGGCTGGTCAAACTCACCGCCATCGCTGGCGACCGCCTGCGCCAGGCCGTCGGCGAAGGTGGCGCTGAAGGCGGCGACTTTGGAGGTCGGGGCGCTGGTGCTGGTGCCGGGCTGGAAGCCGACGTTGGGGTCGAGGGCGCCGCCGCTGGCGGAGACCCGCCAGCAGAGCAGGTGCGCGAGGGCGCCCAGCAGAACGATCGCATCGGCGCACGCGAGCCCTCGCATTTTAGGTTAGGTCCGGTCGAGAGGCTCGCGCACGCCCCTCCGCCCCTCCGCCGCCTGTCAATCGCTGCCGCGCGCTCCTCCCCCTGCGCCCCGCGCGCTCGCCTGGTGCCACTCGCGGCTGCCTGGGTCCTCGGTGTCGCTCGTCGAGCACTCGTCCGTCGGTCCTCCTCTCTGGCCGCCCCTGGCTCCTCGCCGAGCGTGTTGTCGCCGATCAAGGTTAAGCGGAAAGTCCCACGTTGTGGCGCAATTACACGTGCGCGAACCGATCGGCCGCCTCGACTGATGCGCGCGTTATTATTAGACCCATTAAGCGACGGTCGGTGACGTATCCGCGGCGACGACAGCCGAGGCCCGCGAGCGCACTGGCCGAACGTCCCCGAGCAAGGTTGCCTCTACCTCGCGCTGCCACTCGCGTCGTTCCCTCTTTATTTTCGTCCCGGCCCTCGTCCGTCTAGTGTCCTCGCCTTCCGTAGCCGTCAGCGCGTAGATGCCACAGCGACCCAAGCCCAAGGCATCGCTCCTTCCCACTGCTCCTTCGCCGCACAGTTTCCCTGTTATGTCATTCGCGCGCAATTGCTTTGCGGGACCGATTAATTGAGTCGCGCGCGCTAGTACGACGAATCAACGCTCGAGCCGTCGCGCGACAAGGACGGCGCCGTTGCGCCGACAAGGACCGACCGAGCGACCAAGCTCGTCGACACCCACGCAACCTTTTGTTCATTTTACAGCTATTCGCTTCATTTTACATAAAGTTTTGTTAAATTGGCAGAAAAGTTGATTCAATGGATGGTTTCATGTCTCAGTTGAACTGTTATTTCTTCGTCGACGTGAGCATTTTTTCGATTGGAAAAAGACGCGCTTATGTACATTGGACCATCTGTCCTTTTTTATTAGAGCAAGTTTTTAGCTTGCGAACGTGTTGGAGGTTTTGTAACGTGCCGTCTTTTCACTGGTCGTGTGCAAGAGAAAGAGCGAAGAAGGAGGTATTGATGAGTGCAGAGGAGATGAAAGATTTAAGCGTTCAAAAAGTTGTGCAGGTTTTTCAAATCTGATTGGCTTATTTTTTTCGAATTATTTTCCAAATTTATTTTTAGAGCTTTTCCGACTTCTTTTCAGATTTCTTCCAACTATTTCGGATGTATGATTTTCACAACATTTCTCGCAACTGTGAAAAATTAAATGACTTTTTGCGACAAATTGAACAATTTCTTTTTTTTTGGATATTGGACATTTGGTTCCAATTTAGAGCAATTTGGGGCTTATAAATTGGCAAATTTTTTAAACACGTATATATATAAAAATTTGACATATTAAAATATTAATATATTTAAGCTTCTTAGAGAAATATTCAATAAAAAATACTTTTTTTTTTTTTGTTTCAAAAAATGGATTAGATCTTATTTTCGTTTAGTATTAAACGTTTGAAACTTCAAACCCATGAATTTTTTACTTCTTAACATAATAAAGTGAAACCTTTGAAAAAATTGACATTTTACAAAGACTGAAAAGTTCAGGTCGACTTTGAATCAAAACACTGAATTGTTCGACAAGTATGTTTGGTTTCACATTATACCAAGTTGTGGTATAAAAATTGCTAAATTATTAAAATATGTTTTAGGTGTTATTTTTGTATTTTTTTGCGTTACTATTTGTTCTCAATAAATACAATATTGTGGTGAACCCGTTTTTGTGACATTGAATTCTTCATTTCCACAGATTGCAAGCTATTTTTGGAAATTTTGATAAAATGCACTTCTCAAAGAGCGTACATACAAAAAATTAGATGTAAAGGTCGGTTTGATGAAAACATCGGCGTATACATGTTTTGACGTATTGTTATCTTTTACTTAACATTCAACATTCAACATGCTTTGCATACTCGTTTGACAAGACAAATTTATTGCAAAAAACTGTTGAATCTGTCAGCAAATAACTTTCTCTTCATAATATATTTCGTACCGTATATCATATACAATTATTTCAAAGAAAAATTCTATATTTCAAAATAAAACTATATTTCATTACCGCTCAATGAAATTTCTCAAAAATCTAATAAAAGATCTTAAATATTTTCGCAATTCACATACTTTACTCAAAAAATCCTACAATATAACACTTTCCTAGTTTAACGATCAAATTGTTTAAGATGAAAAAAGTTTGGAATAAAATCGTCTAAAAAATACAAGAGAACAATTGATTTAAAATTCACTTTCGTATACAATTCATTATTGAATGTCTTTTATGTTTGAGATCAGACACATTCAGACTAGTTAAGACGTCAATCTTTTATACAATTTTTTTCTAAGTGAGCTTAATTTCACTGCACTGTGAAAACAAGTGTCTGATTTTGAGAGCATTTTTGGTAACTGAAACTTTGGAATGCGTTTCATTTGTAACGATATTTTTAAACACGAAAAATTTTTCTAATCGAAACATTCATATACCAAACACACTTTCAGCAATAAATTTCAGGCTATCAATTTTATCCAAATCATTCCCGCCAACAAGTTTTTGCAAAAATGAAGGTCTCGCTTCACGGCGCTTTCGGTAACTCATTTGTGACGAACCAAGACACTTTTAGCGTCTGAAACGTGAAAAAAAGTGTCCGAAAATGAGACACGTGTACGCGAAAGGAAGAAAGCGAGCGTGAATGAAAAGTTGGGCCGACGAGTGTCGCGGAGGGAAGCCGGGCCTGGAGGAGCCG
>JABFOV010004033.1:0-14775 GCA_022817685.1 Aradophagus sp. ZL-2020 | reverse complement strand
GTAAGAAAGTTAACAGAATATACTAAACATAGATACAATAGTGTCTAGTAATAAGTTACGTTGGATTCGTCAGTCATTGATCGTTTTTTTGTTTGGGTTGGCGGCTGGTGGTGTGGTGGGGTGGGGTGTGGGGGTGGGGGGGGGGGGGGGGCGGGGGGGTGTGGTGTGGGGGGGGGGGAGGGGGGGGGGGGGGGGGGGGGGGGGGGGGGGGGGGGGGGGGGGGGGGGGTGGGGGGGGGCGAGAAACAAGCAAAGGGTCGATGACACTTTTGTTCAACCATTTGTTGATAAGTTCTGCTGATATGTTATAGTCGTTCTCGATTTGATACGTTTGGCAAAGTAAAAGGGCAACGTAGTAAAGCGACTCTGAATAACACGAGCGCCCCTCCTTTTTTTAGACGTTCTTAATTTAACGTCTGCAAGGAAATAAAGTATCTTGGTCCTATGCAGCACTTTTCAAACCCATCTCTGTCCGCGAGGAGGGAAAAATCACTTGCCCGCATTTGGCGTTTTTTCACAATTTTTTTTTCTGTTATACAGTGGAACAGTATAACAATTTTTTTTTCAATTGTTCGAATATGATTGTAAAAAATTTAAAAAACAAACATTCTTTGCATTTAACGAAAAACAAATGCTACTTGTTTGAAGAAAGTTGTAAGTTGGATTGATATTTTTCCAATACAACATTAACGTCAATATCTTGTAAGTCAGTTAAGCTTACACCTGAACTGTCACTTACAAAAATTGATTTTAAATTAACTTGAACTGAAAGGTTGTAAAAAAATGAGATGTTTTTCTTCTAAGTAAATTATTTTTAAGAGCGAACATTCATTGATGCAAAAAGAGATATTCACTATTGATTTAACATTGTGAGATCTATTTTAAGTGATTTATCAATGTGGTTCATTACATTTTATAATCTAATTTTCATTCCCGTAACGCTATTTTCAAAGTTATTCAACACGAATGATTATATATATTTAAACGTCGACAGATAATTCTCTTAATTATCAGCCTATTTTATTTCCTTTATCGCAACATTTTTAAAGACAATACGTCAACCCACTCCAAGTCCACATCCAGAATTCATCCTTCGATCTTTCAACAAAATCTACTTCTACTTTCGAAAGCTACCGTTCACCTCGACAGTTGAAGAGTCCCGGCATGATGTTGGCCATCGTCGTTTCATCCAATCAATTGGCTGCTTTAATTCGCGCATTAACTCCTGTTTAAGGCCCGCAAGGCTGCGGCTGGACGTGCTCGCGATGATTAACGATAACGAGCGCTATCGAATTAATCGACCTGACTCTGCAAAACGACGCTTTTGATAGAATTGAAACGTTCGGCCGTGGCAAGAGTGGCAATTTCGCTGGTTGCATGCGCTTTGTAAAATCTTTGCAAAATCAACATAATCTTTTTGTCCATTATACGGTAGAGCGCATGCGCAGTTTACCTCGTGGTACCAATCTTGTTAATTTAACAAAATCCATGTTTCGTTCAAACAATTTTAATAACATAAGTGAGTGTATTATTTCAACAAAACAAATTTTATAAGCTGCATAACAACCAATTTATTTTGTTCAATTGACAAAATTTTTGTCGATTCAACAAAATACTTCTTTGTATGTACAATTTCCAAGTTCCAAAAAGTTAATGAAAATAGATACACGTCGGAAATTTGTAAACACCGAAGTCAAAAAGGAAAGATTATGCACGGTGCACACTATTCTTCTCGTTTTATCTTTGATGTTTATAATCTTGTACTTTCGTTTCATGAATTTCTTAATCCACCTTTGTATCAAGTATCACTGGATAATTTAAATTCGCCGAAATCAGGGGGCGTTGTAATTAGCGCCTACTAAATACGTTGCCGTCGTTTACGGTTTCGACTTGTTCGAAGGGTGACGTCGACACGCAGGCCGATGCGCGCGCAAAGCTCACGGTAATCTTAAAGTAGAAGCCCCTGCGCAATCCAATTGCAAAATCAACAACGACTTGTCGGCGCGCGCGTATCGGCCGAGGCTTAATGCGCTTAGTTTTATTGCGGTTCAAGTGTCCAGGCGAATAAGTCGATTGCTGACAACGTTAGCCGCTCGCAATTTAAAGCTGCAGCGTGTCTCGAGCTAACGAGATTGCATTTCCTAACAGTTTGTCACGCGTTCTAAGACTTGATTGGAACATGTCAATACAGTATATGTATAACGTTTCCAACGTTTTTTTAAACAACGAATTGGAAGCTGGACAAAAATTGAATTCAATTATTTTCACAGGCTACTCGCAAAATTATGCAAAAGATGGCATAACAATTTTGTACAACCACACAATTCATTTTGTTCCACTTTTATGTCTGGTTTTTGTATAAACATTGCGCTATGCCGTGTCTCAGTTTCACCATTAATTGCGGTATTGATTTTCAGTTCTCAGAAGTGTCCGACATAACTCAAGATAACGAGTAAAAAGAAGAAACGAAACGAAAAATTATAGTCTCTATTAGCTTGCTCCCCAGTGAACCGTAGCTAAGCTTCCAGCGACAACTGATTTCATCAAAGTTACTGTCAAAACGAACCTGCCTGAAATGAGAGTCGGGGGCTTAATGTGGATGAATTTTAACACAGCAGTTTAAAGGGTTGTTAGACTCGCCAACGACTTTTAATTGAGACTTTGAATTTTCTATTCGAGCGTTCCACATGCGATCGGCCAGAAAACTCTACAACTCAATTCGTTTCGCCACACTCTCTTTCTCTCGCCTCAAACATCCATTCCTTATGGATCACTGTTCTGCAAATAACATTAATGCTTTCCTGTTCGCGAACCTTTAAATCGGAGTGAGAACACGTTTTCCGGTTAAATATCGTGTTGGTCGAACTTTTCGAAAATTCCGTTTCATTTTTATGATTATTGTTGCTACATTGAGAGAAGTAGACTTCAGTTACTGGACGACTAAATTTAGATGACCTACATAATGCTGGCTCGAGAAAGAAAAATTTACTTTATCTAATTTTCGTTTTCTTATTATTGTTAGAGGTATAAGTTGTTTATCTAGTCATTTTGTTCCTATTAGAATGCACAGAGGTAGATTTAGAGGTCAGCAAAACAAAAACAGTCAACTGTAAACATTTGACATAAAAAGACTTTTTTTTCTCTATTTTTGTGAAAGAGAAGTAATCTTTGTCTTCTTTCAACTCTAATGTTTACGATTTCTTGTTTTCTTTTCTAAATCAGCATATGCAATTATAAAAGGGAACTTTATAATGCAATTTTATTGTAAAAATATGATTACATTTGAATTATATTTTTGACCATAAATTTTTTTCGTTTTATTAAGATTCGTTATATCGAAGCTGCATAATACAAATCTAAAAATATTATTTTTGTAATTGACTGTTGCTTCATAATATTTTCATTTTAAGAAATTCACTTGATTAGCACGGCTCTCTGAAAGGTCCTCAAAGACGAAGGGCTGATTTGGCTGACCGTGCTAAAATTGAAACTACCAGTCACCTGTTGGTCTTCATGCCTGCCTTGTTACGTCGACGACTCAAGTAGTACAATCGACTTTAAATCTGGCCGACTAAATCGCGAGTGACGACTGCTGGGAAAAACGTTCTTTTTATTTACTTACACTTCAGATCGAGATTCCAGACAAATACCAATAAGCAACACGACTTTCAATTGTATATTTCTAAATAACTTATCTGTTTTCAATTCAAAGTAAGGCGGTTTGGATTTCGAATACCGTAACGATAATTTTATTTCTCACATTAAATGCCAAAGTAAATGAAGAGCGGCCAATTCAATTTGGATCAATTTACGGAATAAAAGAAATGTTCTTTATTTTATTTATTTAACACTATATAGGAAGTTTGCAAAGTTTATTTGCAACAAATTCTAAATTCGATAAATTTTCAAACAAAAAATTGTACTTTTAAACGAAGAAAGTAAACGAGGAAATTAATTATTTCATTGATATAAATTTAAGTTAATAAAATAATGTGATAATAGTTAGCGTTTTTCATAGAAAACTTATCAGATGAAATAAAATATTATTGGTTCAAGTATATTATATATTAGTAAATTAAAATATATATTTGAATGCAATTATCACCATCACATTAGATAGCAATATTTTTAAAGGGATACAAATGTGTATATTAAAGATACATTGGCATTCACACTACTTGAGATAAAACGCGATACAAGCATTTTTTTTTACCTCAAACAAGCAAATGCAAACGATAAAATTGTCGCGAAATTGATTGACGTCTAGAAAAAGTGGTTGGCTGGAGTGGTGTAAAGTTTGGCTTATTGTCAAGTGCGCGGGATGAATAGACTTTTTAAACGATTCGATTGTGTCAGCCGAGTAGAAGTTGCCAGTTTTCAGTGAAACTTGATTATTATCGATGTTTGGCCGTCCGCTCGAACTAATGCTACCAAGCCATGGCATTGACTGATAAGACTATATTTACAGACCATCGTCACTTTCCCAACATATCAATTATTAATTGCCTATTTTGTGGACATGAAATTGCTTTCGGAAATAGATTATTTTGTAGAAGGAAGATGAGCAATTTAAACAAACTGTAATACATTGTTTAAAATATGAGTAATATAAAGTTGCAATTTTTGACAATGCTCACATTCTTTGATAAGAAGAACTTTAACATTATTTACGTTCAATTAAATAAATGCTTGCACGAAACTCGCAATAATTGCGAGACGTATCGCATGTATAAAAGTTTGTATAAACTTATTTTCTCAAAGTAGAAGTTGTACATTAGCATTAAATTGCAATTTCACTTTGACTTGAACGCGAGAGCATACGAAATCACGTTTTGGATTCAAACTGCGACGCGACACGACAGTAGGCCACTTGAGCGCCTCGCGCGTTGTTTGTCTAATAATTTTATCAAAGTTTACGTTTCCATATATTTTCACCTGCGCAGTCTCACGATAAAAAAGACGATGTTAAAACACGGATCACACTTGCGACGTGTGTGTTGTCGCATTAAGCTAAAAGTTATCTGGTCCAACTTGCCTTTCGTTTGTCCTGCCAGATACAAAAATCAGCGGTTCAAAATGTTCTGCTTCTGCGCATCAACAAAATTCATAGGCTACTCAAAGGCTATTCAAATTCAAAGTTTTCATCATTTATTTGCAATGAATTCCAAATTGTGTAAATCTTCAATCAAAAACAGTATATTTCTAACGAAGAGAGTAAACGAAAAAATTAATTATTTCATTTAATAACGCGCTGATATCATTCAAGTTCTGATTTTGATTATTGATGAATCAAATAATAATTTATTAAAAAGTAGTCACAAACTTCTTGCAAATTAATTGAAGCAATTAAACGGGGTAGAAAGTCTCGCTGTAAATGTTTGTGAAAAAATTATTATAATTATTAAATTATTTTGTATGGAATTTTTGTGCAAACAAATGTGTCTGAGCAATCACCTTAACGTTTATCAAGCTGTTGCTAAACTGTTCCATCACGTGTAGAGCCATTATAGGCGGCTACTTAGTTGAAAGAGCTTCAAAAAGGGGTCAAGCTTGCGGTAAGCAGGAAAGCAAGTTCCGCTGCTTTGTCACATCCGGTTAACCATTAACACAGATAACGCTCTGTGTTTCATATTCTCGCGCTCGGAAGTCCATTTTTGTCGATGCGATCGATTTATCGCCGGCTAATTGCAATGATTTTTTGAGTAATCGGTCATCTTTTTGACTGTTTCAGGCGCTGGTGAATCGGGTAAAAGTACCATTGTTAAACAAATGAAGTGAGTATAAACAAGTTCGTTTTTAATTAGCTCGATCAAGTGGTGATAACGCCAACAAGTCATAGTAAATAGTCTTCTTGTCAAATTTTTTCTTTCCTTTTTTAATTCTTCAAGTTAATAACTTTTTTTATCAACAAACATAAGCTTTGGAAAAGAGTTAGCAAATTAATACAGTTTTGCACAGAATTTTAAAACGCTAAATGAAAATTATGAACAAAATGGAAAAGAAAGCAAATTCATAAAGTAGATTTATTAATTTAGAATCTTACGTGAGCTTCTGACGAGTATGTATACCCAATCAAAGCATACACTGGTAAATTTCAGTTTACTCACACACTCATTTGCCCATAAACTGATTACCCATTTACCTGTTTGTATGTACAGTATCTACAACACAATCTTTTTTTGGTAACAATATTTTTTCTATCCTGTTGCCACATGTATTATACAATAATGCATAAATATATAAACTGACGTCGATTGAAAGTACGCTTCTTAGGCATCAAGTCGACAGAATTCAGTTTTCGAGTACACACGCGACATTGTGCATTGCAAATTGATATTTTTCTAGTCAAGTCTTTGTACAGTGAGATTTCATGTTTCATTATTAAACGATGATTCGCGTCGTGCGCAACAACGTAAGGAAAACGTTTCCAATATCAAAGGTGATTCTACTTGTTCAATTTCCAGGATGAAGTATAAAAAAACACTAGCCTTTTATTTGTTTGTTTGATTTTTTTTTTTTTTTTTAAAGTAACTGTTCAGTTGATTCATTTTTTTAAAATAAACACAATCCAGCAACTTTATATCTTTGGAAGATTCGTCCACGATTCTTTACTTTTTCTTTGAATGCACAAACTGCTAAAAATTCTGAAGCGGACAAATATATTTTGGCAGTTAGACAACCGACAATAAATTGAAAACTCGAGATACCGATTTCTGGGATCGTTCTCCAATTGGCAAACATTTGTTGGACTATCTTTGAAAGTTTTAGTCCCATCATTAGGAATTGTAGCTAAAAAAGACACCGACTCCTGGAAATCCGACACGAAGTATCACCCCGAGCCGGGGGCACGAAAAATAGTGTACTTGTTGAATCCGCGGCAATCTCTACACCGTATGTTTCTCCATAAATAGTCGAATCCTTAATGACTGGGTTTGTCGTTGACGTTCTTGGCGAACGGCAAAGATGAATCTCCAACCATCTTCCCGCTTGTATTGATTTTTTTATCTAAAAATATGCCCACTCGAAGTGCTTAGACTGGCCGCTCCACACCGTCGGCAAATTGTCCCGGCATTCTTTGCGAGAATAAATAAATAAAGCGCAAATAAATTCCCTCGCGTATCTCCTTAGCATTCTTCACGAGACAAAAAGACGCTTTTAACGTGCCGTCGTTTTTGCCCGTTAATTACCGTCGCTCGGCGCTCGCCACCCGAGCAACGAGGCACGAACGCGAAATATTTTGCCGTCGGAAGTAACGTCAAACGTTGTTAACACCGAAACAAAGCGTTTCGACTTTACAACCGCGATGGAATATTAGCCACTGTAATGTTTACCACCTGTTCGGTAACGCGGTTCAAGTTTTATCAATGAAATTGAAAATTAATCTCATTTTTAAATCTTCAATTTTTTTATACTCATGTCTATAAAACTAATTTAATTAACAACTCATTTCAAAATACAATGAATACCGAAACTGTAAAAAGGATCAATTTTCATAAAATAAAAAAATAATTTGCAAACTGACCGAAAGGATTGTCAGATTGAAAGTAACTCTTGTGTCGTACGTTTTTTCAAATTGGAAATTGCGGTCTCATTTCGTTAAACGCGTAAATTTTTGCAAACACGGACTGCCGTGCGCAAACGGGAGCAGGCAAATTGTCTCGAATTCTAATTACCGACAAAGATGGAGACGGGGAAAAAGCACGGCGAGACGCGAATTGGGTTGACCTGCGGCGAGGCGCGAATCCGCCGCGGCCGTAATCCTTGAATAATTGTATTTCGCAGTCGTGCGCTATCTCGCTGTACCGAGTCGCTTAACAATGCCGCTCCAGTTCTTTTTATACCGCGCGCGCTGGTTAAAAATACTGCCCTGCGGTGTTTGCTTGAAAGTCAGCGGGGTTGAGCGGTGCGTGTTATAAAGTAATGGTCACAGTACTCTGACCTTTCCCGTCAGGATTATAAACTGTTGCACGCTTGCATCGGTGCCGGATGATCGATACTTATGAAACGCGACGCGCAAAGCACACGATACGTTATCCTTTGTCCTCGACACGCGTTTTGTCTTTTTTATCTAATTATTTCACTATGCTTATGATGTTACAATTTATATTATTCTTTCAATACATTTCTTGTGTAAAAAATTTCTACCGGGATGCAAAACATGTTTTTTTTACCCATAGTTAAGAACTTTTTCAAAAAAAAAAAAAAAAAATTCATACAAAACTATGAACGTACAAAAATACAAAGAAATGTTAAATGCGCAAAAACTGATACATTATTGTCATCTGAGTGTTTCTTGTCTACTATCCAATTTAAAGAATTTTTTTTTTATTGTAGTGCGTTTGTATTGAGAAAGAAAGAATTCATTAGAAGCAAAAGATTATTTGTATAACTGCAGGTGTCGTAATGTAGAATTATTGACTATATTAATAAAAACATAACTTTTTCTTTCATTTCAGAATTATTCACGAAAGTGGATTCACGCCTGAAGATTTTAAGCAATACAGGCCAGTTGTTTATAGCAACACGATACAGTCCTTAGTAGCTATTCTCAGGGCAATGCCAAATTTGAATATTAGCTATTCGTCTCCTGAAAGAGAGGTAAGTTTATCAAAGATATCCCTAATTGTCTTTTTCCTTTTTTTTTGCAGTTGTTTGGACAACACAAAAAATGGAATCATTCTTTTTTTTTTTTTAGAACAGACCAACATTGTCTAAAATTACAGTTGAATAATTCAGTTGGACAATGTCGTAACAATTTGTAGTTGTCGCAAAGCTGTCGCGCTGATTAATTAATTACTTGATCAATTAGCCGAGTATCAAATTAATTAACAAAGGCAAACATACTTATTGTATTAAAATTGTCTTGCGCCAACGAGATCGCCATGTCCTGTTGAAAATAATTGCTCATAGTAATGCATGAGAATCTAATAATAACACGACCTCATCGCCCATGCAGCTTAAACTTGTTAATTTATTATGCACCGGAATATGTTTCCGCACTGTATTAATGTTCCTACATCAGAAGCACGCGAACAAATTTTTTTTATTATTTTTGTTTTGTTTTATTAAAGGAATACTGCAGTTATAATTTTTATTTTGCAGCAATGGAAAAGATTTCTAGCTAGTTCAAAGTTGTCGACTTAACACAATAAGAACGTTGCAGTTTGAATGAACTCGTGGAAATCATTTAAGTGTTGAGAAACAGTTAAAATGCCATTGCATAGTTACATTTGTTTATAAAAACCAATTCAGTTAGCAAATGTTTGACAATTAAAGAATGGTTTGAGCAGTGTGCATCGTAATTTTTTAATTAATTGGAAGCTGTGAAACTGTCAAAACATTTTTTTGATAGCGTTATTGAATTATTTTGATGTTCAAAATTATGAAATTGAACAGTAATCTAATAATAAAGGCTTAAAGAATAACTTGAATGTCGTATGTTGCCGAACGTATGATTAAAGCGCACACGTCGATTTCGGGACAATGAATAATCGGATTGTACGCGATATGATCAATATTAAGATCGCAACAGGTGAGATGGCAATTGAGTGTGAGGTAATCGCGCTTGTAGTTGACATTGGGGGAGCTGATAATGTTGGTACGAGGCACGCACCGAAAAAGGGGCGGCGTTAGTCACCTTTTTCAAAGCCCAAGACAGGCGCCGAGGACGGGGCAACAAGGGCAGCCGAACTCTTCTGCTTCTCGTGTCGATTCATCCGGCTTCCGTCATTTTATCTCCTTTAATTCCGATTCACTTTCGACAAAATCGGTTTAATTATGTTTCATACAAGGACTTTGCGAATAATTAACCAATTTTTCTTTAATTTCATACGGGCTAAAATAATTTAGATTAACTTCAAGGAAAATGTTTTACAGGCTCTAAAGATTCAAAACGTGTTAAAAAAAGAATTATTTTTTATATCCTTCTCAAACATAATTTGGAAACGAACAATTGACCTGTAACTATGACTTTGCACATCTTTTCCAGACGGACGGCAAAATGGTCTTCGACGTGATACAGCGAATGGAGGATACCGAATCCTTTAGCGAAGAACTTTTGGCAGCCATGAAGAGGCTTTGGTCGGACAGCGGAGTCCAAGAGTGCTTCGGCAGAAGCAACGAGTATCAGCTCAACGACTCCGCGAAATAGTAAGAGCCACTTTGGATTTCTAATTAAATGCACCGTCGAGGGTCATTTTTCAGCTTTTAAATCCAAGCCGATCACCGGACTGACTCAATGGCTCGTTAAGCAATCGTTCAATTTTCAACGTCCAAGTTTAAATTAATATCAGTCGCGTATCTCAATACTGTTCTACGGTGCTTTGGCTTGGATTTATTTCACGGTTATCTTTTTTCCTTTTCATTCATTTTTTACTACACTAAAAACAAATTTTCTCAACGTCACTTTTTATAGTAAGATTGTTTTTACATTAATTTCCAACAGATAATTATTCTATGATACAGAAGTTAGCAAACAAATGTTCAACTTCACTGAAACATTTCTGTTAATGTATGGGTGAGCAAAAATTGGAGCAAAAGATAAAGCCTTAAACGAGAAAGAGATGAAGACAAATAAATTAAAGAATCGTACGATATGGTGATTATGATGAAGATGCTTAAAAATTGCAACAATAAGGCGTCAAGGAAAAATTGCGCTACTCCTTCGTTGGGCTTGAAGTCATTAACAGTACTTCATGGCAGAGTACCGTTTCACCGTAATGCGATACACCGAACTAATGTATCATTCTCCAACCCCTCCGATATCGCATTGTCCCCATTCGCAGTATTTTGTCCACTTTGCTCGCAACAACAAGAAACGACTTTTATCGCCGGCTCATGGCGCTTTTTAAAGTGTCTTTGCCCTCTGCCCCCAATCCAGTAGACATCTTAATGCTTCCTCCTGCGCCGGTCACTTAACGAACCGCGTTCTTTGCATTGATTTTCCTATCCGTTTCCCCGCGTTAGCAATGTGGGACAATGGTTTCATGCTGGTCCACAATGAGCACGTAAAGTAGATCGGTCAGTTGAATTTGCTTATCGATCAAATTTTTACGCACCTTCAAAATGTTATTAAGCAAGGTCGTAAATCTTTACTTTACTCAAGTACGAAAATGTTGCCCTAAAATAATGTATCCCCTAATGAAAGTTTGGGATAAAGATAGAAGCATTGCTATCCTTCGGAATCGTCGACTTTTGTATCAATATTAATACAATGGTGGGGAAATTTATCAGTGTAATCGGTAAAACTACTACGTCGTACAGATTAATCTTTCATCGCAAAGATGTGCGTCATCTTTGTTTCATTAATTTGGAAATCAGCCTTGGTGTAAGGGTGGAAAGCCAGGCAATTTTTTTTTTCTTGTTCAGTGACTAATGCTTGGTTGGTAGTTATATTGATTTTATAAATCTTCTTTAGGTAGTTTATTCCCCAGACAATGTAGTCTATTTTTGTCATATTATTTCATCTCGTTTTTATAATAAAAAAAAGGTATATTTACCTTCTAATTCACAGATTAGTGAGTTATAATTCAATAACATTTGGAACATGAAAATATAAAATCAGGATCAATATTTTTTTTTTATGCAAGTATTGCATTTGACATGAAAATTAAAATTATAATTACATTAATTTGAGACCAAAAGCACAATTATTCAACAATTTGCATGGTGACAAATGGTTTGTTTGCATATTTATAGTCCCACTTGGCTATGATAAATGCTTACATAATGAATGTCAATACAACAAGATAATTATACCGTTTCCTTTCACATTTTCAAATAACTTCCAGTTGCCCACCTTTATCATTTATTTCATCTTCCATACATCAGATCCTTTTTAACAGCGATAATACCGAAATAATAAAAGTACGATAATTTCCCTAGGTACATTCATTCAGCCAATGCCAAAAGCATGGGTCTTTCTTTACATAAGCTCTTCTATTTTCTAAATCTCAATTCAGCTTCGGTCGGCAATTTTATCATAGTCTATATATTTTGAATCAATTTCACGATTGAGTGGCGGTTCAGCATTACAAACGCCGTAAAGTTTCCTCAATAGTTTCTTTCTTATACAACTAAGCAATGTAGTTTGTTCAGTTATTTCAAGTAATAAAGTTGATCTTATAATTTGTATCATTGTAATTAAAGTTGTACTTAACAGTAATGTTAAAGACTTAAATTTGTCAACATAAATTATGATAATATTTTGATTCAATTTAAATGTAAATTCCAATAGAACTTTCAAGTATATTGATATTTTTGTATCATTCAGTAATATGATACAAAAATATTATTTTTAAATATCAATATCAATCAGTATCAGTCAAAATCAATCAATAATTAATAATCATAAATAAAAGTGAATATAATCCACTTGTTCTTTTGAGCAAACGTACATACAGATATTGCGATATAAGCGTAAATGATTAAATTGAAATAATGTTTATTAATAATCCCAACAGCATTATGATTCCATTTACTTCATGTAAACTACCGACAGATCTGTTTGCATTTCTCCGTTAATCTGGTTTCGATTATCTAAAATCAATGAATTGTTGAAAACAGTGTAGATACATGTTATAGCAACAAATAGCAAAACATCATAGATACAAGTGAACACAAGTTTTTTTTCAATCGAGCATCCTTGTACACGTGATTTTGGACATGGAACAATTCTTTTCGATACATGTCCATTCTTTTGTGCATAAAAATTCTCTTGAATTGAGATTAAATTTCCAACCACCTAATACCATCAACTATTTCCTATCTTAAAGCAGACAATACCGATCAACCAAAAACATTTCCACCAAAGACCTCATTTTTTCGCTCAAGTATCAGGCAACATATTCCATCTTGGGGTAAGACATTCTGCGCTGGTTTAGATGGCACGCTCGCGTCGATCCACGTGGTTTGCTAACTTGCTAACTTTTAAAATAAATATAAGAATTAAATTCTTCCATTGTGAGCCATTCATTCTTCGTTTTTATTCCGTAAGGACGGAGAAGCTGCTGGAGTTTTTAAGAGGGAAACAAAGACCAGCCCACAATCAATAGCAAAGTTGCAATGCTAATTATTGAAATGATTCTCCCATTGTCAAAAGATTGGCTACTTAGTTTGAAGAGTATTGTTACAATTACAATTTGCTGAGGATTGAAAAGACAACAAGTCCGTGACTCTAGACTTGAGTAATCACTTGATGGCGTTACGTTGGCTCGATGGTTAGATGGTTACAGCCGATACAGCGATACGTAAATATATATATTGATGCGCAGGGGTAAGCAAAGCGCGGCGGAGCGAGGAAGGAGCTCGACCGTCGGAGTGGGACAGCGAGTGTTTTGGTGTTGGTGTGCGTGCGAAAGGTGGGAAGGGGGCGCACAAATACCCAGGCGGGAGGGGGGATGGGGTCAGCTCGTGGGAGCGAGAGAAACCGAGGTTCGAATATGTGGAACGTAACGCTTGGAGTCGCTCTGTGTCGTATTGATCGCCGATGACGTCACGCCACGCCCGTGTCACGTGGTAGGAAAATGGCCGGTGAGTTTCCCCCCACCGCGCCCCGGCTGATACGCTGCAGCGGCGCCATCGCCGTCTTCGGCCGGGAACCTAACCTACCCGAGGCCACGAGACCGCGTGACCCGTTTGGTCGAGGGGGGTGAAGGTGCGCTTCCTCACGACCCGCTCAAAACTCAGACGCTCGAATTTTCATCCCGTACGCTCTTTTGTCGAACTCGGACTTTGCTCGGGGGAGGATTTATGGGCAAGATTATGGGGCGAAAAAGTTTGCGGTGCATTATGCGGTCGTGTTTCGAATGAATACTTTTTCTTCAAAGCTTTGACAAATTATTAAATCTGATTAAGTTTGTTACAACAATGGAATTTTACTAATTATTGAATAAAGAAAAGTTTTTTTTTTTTTCTCTTCAAATGTTAACTTCAAACTACAACTTAATTTTGAATTCTGAAAAAAATGCGAGCAACGATACGAGTGATGCATGTATAACTTATTGAGACAAAAAATATATATATGTATATATAGAAGAACCAAACTTATAAAGCAATGTGAATTTCAAACGGTTCGGAATTTCATATTCGAAATATTGGTAAATCCGCAGAAACGTCAATAAATGATTTATGCAGTCGTGTTGCTCGACATGAATAATTTCCACGGTATGACTTAAAATCTCGTTAGTTTTTCCAGTCAATATTTAAACGTCGGCTAACTATTTTATCGCGCTTGACGGCGATTAAAGAGCACCGCAGCGCGAGATATCGGCGCGAATTAAAAACAGCCGCCAACGAGCCGTCGACTTTTTTCCTTTCGCAAGCCCGTTATTGTCGTGAATAAAGGAATCAATAGTAGCACAATGTTGTAACATCGATCAAAAAGAAAAAAAATTACCTTTGTTTCATTATCAAATCGACTTATTTTCGACTTTATTGAGAAAATTATCATAAACCCGAATTATCGGCAACTACAGTGTACTTGAAAAATCAGGTTCAACTCAGTCTTGTCAGAAGAAAATAATTTTGTCTCAAATATCGATTCCCTTGTGTAGGGAAGATTTCATCTCTGCGTTGTATGGAGGCAGATTTTGGTCTGCGTAAATAGACGCAACACATTTCGCAGGCCTTTCAATTTCACATTATAAGACATAATATCGTATTGTGTCCAAAGTTATTTAATCATATTACTACACGTAATAAAAAATTAAAAATTTCGTGGCAATTGTATTCCAACAAATGAAAAGTTTTCATTTCGAATAGACTGACTATGCAGAAG
>JABFOV010004032.1:0-14775 GCA_022817685.1 Aradophagus sp. ZL-2020 | reverse complement strand
GTGTAATTCTATGTATTTAAAGTGTTTGTTGAAAGTAATGTTGCATAATTAACTTCTCTGTTAAAAAAAAAACTTGATCTTAAAACAGCCCTTCTGATGTAGAAATTTTACATTTAGTAGCAAAATTTCCTAAGCACGTAACAACAATTCTCTTTAATTATTAGCATAATAATAAGTATAAAATATTTTCATTCAAACAATCCAAATATCACGCGAAACATGATCTCATTAATTTTTCCTCACTTTAATATAAACTTGGCGTTCTTTGTCATCGTACCCTTCACCGTCAAAAATAAGAGCAATGAATTCACCTTAACGATCGAGTTTTGTCATTTCACGCGTAACAACGGCGAACAAACGATAGCCACGCGACTGCCAAGTGTCTGAGGCTGCACAAAATCCGCCTCAGTGGGAGAAATTGTTTGCGCGCCGGTAGGCAGTATCATTATCTTCGTCGGACTCATTAAATCATTTCTTTTCCTCCTCCCGTTTTATTCGGCTTAATCATCACCATTCTTCCCTCTTTCTCCGAGCGCTTAGCCGCGGTTTGTCGTCGCGGGATTTCAGTGCGCCGATGACGCAACGGCCATGGTGAATTATGGTTATATAATTCCGGAAAAATTGTCGCATAATAATATCAAAGCGCCGCGACGAGCGAAAAACGCCGACGCGACACTCGGCCGAGGACCGCGCGGTTTCACTTTCCATTGTTCGCCGACCTTCTTTTCCACATTCCACTTGGAAATCCGCGCGCCTGATTATCTCCTAATGCCACCGCGTTCGTTCATTCCGCACGTGTCAATAATCGGGATAAACTGCTTTTTATGCTAATGCGAATGACCTGCATCTTATGCAGATTGAAATGTTCAATGCGTGTCCGTGCGTAATGCATTGTGCACATATTTAAATACACGTTTACGATTTCGATAGTTCCGCGACAATTTGTGAATAACGGCGCCGTGTGACGATGAATGCGCGTGTGTTGGGTGCGAGATGTGCGTGGGTATGAAAAGTTACTAACGTTGATAAATCGGTGAACTTGGAGTTGAGGGCATTGTTTCTAAATACAAATCTCTGTTTTTTCGCAACAATTTTTATGCTTTTTTAACATAAAAAAAATTAAAGTTTTCTTTATTAAATAAATTGTATTTATCATATTTTGTTGCAAATTAAAGATAACATAAAGGTAATACCTAAATTTTGAGTGGAAAATAAACAATTTTACAATTTCCATTTAATAGATTTCATCAGCAACTCTTTTTGAGATAGTTTTACTACATTTGAAACAATTTTTCCAATGTGTTATTAAACAATAATTATACGTAAATTTTTTAAATTAATAAAAAATCGATCGGACTAAAATTATCTTGCTGATAAAATAATGGATTCGCAAAATCGATTAAATGGATACATTAATAATGACGAGGAAAACATATACATTTTTGTACAAAAGCACATTCACATTTCTACAGTAGCATCACATATCTACTTCGTAATTAAACAAATTATAATTCAGCACTTTTAAAAAATTTAGCGAATAATCAATTAGTATTAAAGTTTGTAAGTAGATTACGTGTGTATTTCTTGTTATGAATGTATTGATTAAGTGAAAGCATAGCGAATAGTGTAATTAAATGTAAATTCGGGCGATCCCATTCATGATCGTACGCAAAGTCTTTACCAGCTTCTTATCGAAAATTTTGCCGTGCATATTTTAGTCTGTCCACTTAAAACCAACAAAAGCGCCGAAGCCCGATGTTCGTTCTCAGTCATTGACAAACATATGCAAGTTAACGAAGGAAATTCATCAAAATTATTTACACAGAGATACAAACAAATGCAAATTCAATAAAAAGTTTTCTGATTTACCATCATATTTGATTTTTGTAAGGAATCAACATAATTTTTAAAAACTATTTATTAAAATTTAAAACATTTCTCTTTGTTATACAATATTTTTGTAGTGAAGAAAAAAATGTAACTGAACTAGACGAAAAAATAATACTAACAATTAAATTTCAATTCATTTCTCGTCTTCTTTATTTTTGAGTTATCACATCAATGCTCTTAAATTTGATTATTTACTCAACTTTTCATCATTCCTGTCATTTCTTCTTTCGAGGTACCACATTGTAAAAGATCTACAATGCAAAAAGCATATTACTAGAATTGACTGCGCATACATCAAAAAATTGAAAAAATCAGACTGAAACAACTATTTTTATACCGTAATTCATACCTAACAACTGGTGCGGCTCAATTAACTCAAACTTACAAATTTCATCATAAGTAAAAAACTCAAAAATGCATCAAAGTACCTTTAACCTTCTAAAAGTCTAAACGCAAAAACCACCATCTTTCAACCTCTAATTCACTCTTCATAACTCTCAACTTGAAAACCTTCCCAATCAACTTCCAACCCAATCTTCAACTTTGACGCAACGCCGCACCTTCGTCAACTTTTTTGCCAATCGAACAGCCAACGAGCGACACGCATAATTAGCGGCCACACAATCCGCATGATTCACGGCAACAACTTGTCAGCGTATCGCTCGAGCAGATCAATTAGATGACGATAAATCGCGCGAGTGGATTCTCAACGAACGGAAATAAAACACTTATTTACGAGGCGGCGAATTTATTGTCGCGTGGTAAATCATTTTTTGTTCGCGAGGCTGAAAAAAAGGACAACAAACGATGGAAAAAAAGAAGTGCCGCGGGAAGGGGGGGGGGCGAAAAAAAGAGAACGCGGGTGTCGCTAATGGATGAATGGAAAACAATGAAGCGGGAGGTTTGTTTTGGTTCGGCTCATTGTTGAGGCACGGCGAGCGGTTGGAACCTGCCGCATGAATTCCTTTTGCCGGCGTCCGCGTGCAAACTAGGCCCGGCGCAAATTCAACGGTATTTCACGCCACGTCTGTCATTAAGACTTTACGACCCCTCCGCATGATAGACGGGGTCATTTGACTTACGTTCATTCAACAGCCGGCGTGCTTTCCATGGAAAAGTATGGGAATTACATCTAAGCCCATTGACCCGCCGCGCCGCAGCCCGGCTATAATAATAAATCTTTCTAGCATTGACCCCGTCGCCAAGCGTGGATGCATTCGAGCGCCGGCGTCGGATTATTATCGAATTTATACCTCCGCATCAGAGCGCCGCTATACTTTGCTAATCGTCCTCCGAGCTAGTCAATCATTATTTTATTGCCCGCCGAGATTTCGTTTACGTCACGCTTATACACTTGTTGAGTCGGCCACGTTTATTGCGCGAGCCGTCGCTGATAGAAACTATTTTTGTTTTGGTTTTTCGTCGCTCGTGCTTTTTGTTGTCGCTTGTTTTAGACTTTTCCCGAACGGGACGACAGTGAAATAATGATAACACAATCGAGTGGTCGTTAATAGACGTTATTTTGTTTACGTTTTTGTTTAATTTTTTTTCTCTTTTGCTTTTTTTTTAACTTTCTTCGAACGGGACGATATCGAATAAAGTGCTTGAGTCATGTGACAGCACAACTGAGCAATTAGTAATACGTTTCTTTATTACTATTCTTTATTTTTGTTTCTTGTTGAAGTGTTGAATTATTTGTTTCGTATTGGAATCGTGTTATTAATATTCAGTGCGTAAGAGATATTGGTTATGTGGAAAAAGATATTTCGTTGAGAGTATTCAATTGTCGAAATCGAAGATTTGAATTCATCCGAAATTTAAAGTCATTGTGTAATGTAATCCGTTGGTAAATATATTTCCGGGCCCAAAGTAAGTGTGTTCGTGAAGCGACGTTTTTGCTCTTTGATTTGGTGAATATATTTTTCTATTTTTTCCTCAATTTGCTACTTTTTTTTCAGCTTCGTAAATATGAACTTGCAACGTAAACAGTGTTCGTTTCCTTTCAAAAATGTTGAAACAAACTCTTGAAATAGTGAAAACAAATTCGCGTTGCAAGTGTCGTTTATTGATGAACAGCTTTTATGAATTAAAATCTTAAAAAAAAAGTTCTATATGAAGCGATGATTTTAGTTTTACATTAATTATAGTATTGAAAAATTTGTAATATATTTATTTAAAACTGATCGATATTTTATTAAATAAACAAAATATTATATTTTCGTCAGATAATACCAACAACAAACTGAACATTTTGTGTCGATTATTATTATTCGATATTAATTATATTATTATTAAAAAAAAAAAAAAATTCTGTGTGTGCATTTAGACATTATTTCCGTTGAAAATCGAAAACAATGCGTTTCTTCTTGGATTAACTCAAATCGAACGCGATATTTTTTAAGAGCTTAACTAACTTCACTTCACGACATTCCGAGATATGATAGACTGAACGTTGAACAGGAGGATTTGCAAACGAAATGAATTCGCGAAACATTAAAATGCTAACATTAAATGAAACATTAAATATTAAATCAACGAATTTCAACATAATAATTTTTTGTTTATAAAATGTATCTTTTATTATACTTCTATTTGTTTATTTATATATTATAAAAAAATTTTTTTTTTTTTTGATGTTGAAATTTTGTTGTTTATTTGAAAGAGAATTATTAATATGAAATCGAGTGGAGTTATTGAAGTAAATTCAATTTTCGGATTTTAAATTTTCTCCTGATGGTACATACCTGTCTTTTGTTCCACTTTTCATTTAGATATTTTACAAGAAAACTATACAAATTATTTCATAATTCATCTCCGAGTACATTATTATTAAAGAAAAATCTCATACATTTTTATAAGAGGAAAAATATTCACGTTGGTCCAACGCTAGTTTGCTTATTGAATAAATTTGATAATAAGTATAAAAAAACTCCTTTTAATCATAAAAATTATACAAATGTACAGAACAAAGCAAAATTCAACTGCAAAGAATGTTTTCACATAATTTTTATTTTTATATTGTAATCTGTAGACTTAAAAAAAAAGTAAAAACCTAAAAATTCTATCAAAACCTTATTCCCATATTACGATGTAATATTTCCCATTACCAAAGAATTAGGTAAACCTTTAAAACAATTCCATAAACTTTGATAATCCCAACGTAATTTCAACATCAATTCAAAACTAACCAAACCTCAAAATAAAATATAACTAAAAAAAATTGTCTACAAATTTCAAATATTTTCCATATTAAAAAAAAGGAAAGAAAAAAATTACGAATCCTCCCGACATGCCCAATCCTCATCAGCGTCTCTAAAATTCGCTGCTACGTTTACCAACGTCGACGTTATTTTTCCATCGCATAAACGCGACCTTAACTTGAGCAGCCAGCCGCGTTCGCAATATCCAACGTCGAGCGTATCCCACGTCGGCGACTTTCGAGCGGGGCACGAGTGGGAAAAGCGGGCCGGAAAGGGGGCAGGGGGGCCGGGCGGGGGGCTCCGGCGGCGGAGCCGAGCAGCTCCGGTTGCGCGGGGCCTCGGCGGCCGTGGGTACGCGTCTGCGTGGCGGTATCGGCGCAGGTGGAGCGGCGCTCGGCGGAAACGGCCGAGCTCGGGCGTTCGGGTGAAAAGCAGCGCTCGGGAGTCTCGGCGAACGTCGGCGCTCGGGCCGTGTTGTCGGAGTTTTCAGTAATGCTTCGCACGGCCAGTCAGGCAGCAGTGTTCCCGTGGTGTTCTCCCGTGGCCGCTGCTACGACGACGTGCCGAACCCCCGTGTTGTGTGATAAACCCGTGCGCAAGCACCGTGCTACGACGTGTCCTGGCGAGCCGGGCGTGCGAGGTCGTTGAGACAGGTCGCGAGACGAGAGCGAAATAAACAGCGCGAGTAGCGGAAGAAAAAAGAAAAGAGTCGAGAGAAAATAAAATTGTTGTCGAGTTGCTGCAAGTGTGCGTGCGTTGCTGGGGCCCGAACGGACCGAAGTTCGAACCGAGCGCCGGGCACCGCGAGGGACCAAGCGGCCGCCAGGGACATAGACTCATCCGGCCGGCGGCACACCCTCACGCAAACCCCGGAGCCCCTGGGCTGACGGACTCTCCTTCCGCTGGGGCAGCTATCCGTCGGCGCAACGCATGCTTCACCAACGCTCCAAGATGCTGTCGCCCGAGTCAGCGAAATAATAATGTGGTGCGACGTTGGTCAGGTGAGTGCTGCGAGGAAGGGGCAGAGGCGCCGCCGAGTGGCGCTGGCGCCAGCTTGGGGCCGGCGATTGATCGAGCGCGGTGCGCGAGTCGATCCGCCGGGGCCGCGACGTCGGCAACCTCGGTACCAGTGCGCCTCGGTCGCTTGTTCTCCATCGATTCCTCGGCCTTTCTCCATTCCCACTTGGCGCCAGCGCCAGCCGGCCTTTTCGCCCGCGATCGCCGACGATTCGCGGGACGTTAGATTTGACGCGTGCTAACCTCGTGTTCGGTAGTTTGAATTCGACGCGATCCCGCGTTTTCTTGGCCTGGGGCGCGCGAAGGGACGCGGCGGGGCAGGCGGGGAGGCGCGAGAGGCCAGCGAACGAAATAGAGTGAGCGGCGCGGAGGAGGCAGGGGGGGGGGCGGGTGGGGCGGGGGGGAGATGGTGGGCAATTGATAAATCGCTTTCTTTCGCGTCCTCGTCGCAAATCGCTTAGGTTTATTGCTCGCGCGGGGAACGGACGCCCGCATAAATTCTCGACGGAAGCGCAGCGGCGTAACGACGGCTCTAAGCTGCTCCTTTTTGCAGCGGCGATCGGCCGAGGCTGCGCGTAAAATATTGCCATCGAGAGCGGCCCCGTAACCGGAGCCGATAATAGCGATGGAGCGAGCAAATGGTTGGCCGCTAAACGGGCCACTTTTCTCGCCCGGCGCGCCGTCGTTTTTGCCGATCGGCGATGCGCGTCAATTGGCGCCGAAAATTTGCGTTAATTGAAAGGACGGTTTATTGTACGACCGTGTTGCGAGTCGCGCGAATCGTTACCACCGCCGGGCAATGTTTTACGCCAATTACGTCCGATCGCGGTGCGCGAGCTACTTCGGACGAGCCGATCGCTTTGCAGGAATTGAGCTCACTTCTTCCGGGGATTCGTTTTTTTCTTTCTCTCTCTTTTTTTAATGGATGGAAAGAAAAGGCGTGTAACATCATACAAGATTGTGAATCACGATTACTAGTTAATTGTAGTTAACTGGATTATTAGTTAATTTGTTGCAACATTTATGGTAATGTTTGTTAGAGGTACCGTAATTTAGATAATTATTTACTTTGTCGCGATAATGTCCCGAAGAGTGTTCATTTAGACATTTTTCTATAAATGATAATTAGAACTTTGAATCTTGAAAATTTGCTGTTTATCTGTACACCATAAAAGCGATGTAAATGGACTGTGATAGATAAGTCAAATATTGTCTTAGTTGAGAATGTATGTCCACGTTACGTACGTCAAGTTGAACGAAATTAACAAAACTAACGAAATTGTTTTTTCCTTACGTTGATACTAAGACTTCTTTGAGATTATTATTATGCTCTCCGTTTGCAATGAAATTTTAAGTCTGTATTTGGCAAATCGGTCTGACTTTTCTGCAAGTTTCGAGATTTCGCCACGCGCATTGTTGTTTTCGCGCTTAACAATTCACGACTTATCGGCCGTGGAGGTCATTAATTCAATTGAGATCGTTAATGGCCGGGCTGCTTATTACTCGCACCTGCGACGCCGTTGGTACGGCGCTTCCACTTGTTGTGCGCTATCGAGCCTCGCCAAACGAGTTTGCGATATCCGTGAAACTTGTTTCGCGTATCTACGGTAATTGAGAATATTTGTCATTTTATCGCCCCCGACGCAAAAATATGATAAAACGAAAATGTCGACAAATTATGCGCGCGGGACGCCGTGTAAATCACCGATACGAAAAATGCCGATTAATTGAACCCCGAGTTATTTCGCATTCATAAATAACAATGTGAAAAGGGGATCGAAGAGCGGCTGATTATAAGCGCCGTTCGGATGTGCTTAGAAATGCGCGACGGCCTTAAGCTCGGTCGAAATGGATTCCGCTTCGTGTTACACGACACGCCTCGGAGTCGCGGTATTTATTTACCAATTTTTGCGGATCGCCGCGCGCCCGTATGTAACGCCGTTAATCATTCCTTAATGTAAGATCGTATGAATGGACTACGGCGTGTAAATCAGTGGCAACGCTTAAGCAGTATTTACCACTGTTTTACTTCAGATACTAGTCTGCGGTGGAAATAATGGTTCCTGCTTATTAGTCCTGTTAATACGGTTTCGTGCACGAGGGATTACTTTTGGGGATAAAATATTTGAGAATAATTTCTGCTCTTGTCGATGAATGTCAAGTTTTCCACGTGGAAATATACACATGCACGGAGAGAAAAATCCTAGCACAATCTGTTTGGAAATTCATTACAAATTACTAGACTAATTTATTAAAGCGGGGACAAGCCACAAATCTTTTGCTTTTTATTAGACCGTCTAGTAAATTTTTAAAAATTCATAAAATATTAAGTCACTTTGAAACATCCTGGATGTATCGTCCTTTGTCGTTGTTTTTTATTGTATTTATCTGACGAAATTTACTTCGTGTTGAAATTTACTTTGCTCCATCATCGGAGATTTGAACGCTGGCCTCCGACGTGACAGTCCAACTGGTATCCCCCGTGCCATCAGTCCTTGCTCAAAACACCCATATTTTACCAGCTTTTCTTCTGCATACTCGCGTTTACAATTTTTACTAGACTGGTCCTTCAATTCCTCATTTACGTATAATCATACCTTCTACACAATATCACATACAATACAAAAAAGCTGTCAATATATGCTATTTTTTCGACTTGTCCCAGCTTTATACGTCAGTCTAGGAAATTGCACTCCGTGTGATTGGAACTTTTGAAATAATTGAACAAATTTGATGTATATTTTAACAATAAATTCGAAGGATATACATACACTTCAAGCAGATTTTGAATACATACTTTTACCTTACATTTTTTATTTAATTTTTTCCAAATTTTATATCGTGTGGATATTTTTACGTGGAAAACTTCACATTCATCTCTTGTTGGCAAGGTGTGAGTTTAATTTTCAAAATCGAAGCAAGTATTAATGCAGTAGAAATTGATATGGTAATGTTAGGAATGTAACGCACTGCATCGATATGGCCCTGACAGCGAAAAATTTACTGATCCGGTCCGGATCAGGACCTGATGAAAAATTTTTCTAGATCAGGGCCCTATTTATACTGTACATTACAACCACATTAGAGCCATTTCTGATACTTCTACTGGGGTAGTTACTGTCGTTTACAAATAATTTACACTGAAATCGATTTATTGCATTTTTTTTTTTTTTAGTGAAATTGTTTAACATTTAGTCAATTCGATCATAACTGATTAAATTTTTGTTCACTTTCTGCTGGCGTATTGACCATTTATTGACTTGACAACTCATCTTCACGGTCATTGGAATGATTGCACGAGGCGACTGTTTTTGGTTTTTTGTTTCAATTTCTTTTTTCTCTTTCTTTTCGGCTCCCCGTTGTTATTTACACAAAGAAAAGTTATTTGCAGAACGATGCTGACGCGCCACTGTTCTGTCCCACGGTAATGCGGTAACGCCTGCTTCGAGTGTCTCGCTCAGGCATCGACAAGTACCGAAGATTGGCCGCGTTCTTTGTAAAATCTTTACGCTAAAGAACTTGGCGCAAAGAATGGCGCGAACCAAAGGAGAAAAGACAACGTGACACAGCCCTACAAGGAAACGAGTCGTTACCGCATTACTGTCGACAATCCCGTGACCGCGTCAGCATTGTTGGTATTTACTTGTTGAAATGTATTATTGCGTCCTTGATGGCTTATGTGCAGTTAATTAATAAAACGATTTAGTATTGATAAAAAAACAAATTTCGTGCATCCTGGCAGGACTTTATTAAACTGAGAAATTAATGGAAGATGAATCTCTTGGAACTGGATTATTAATTAAAATTCATATTTATCAATTTATAATTCAATATAAAATTACCTAAAACTGATATACACATAGGTCGTGTGGATATTAAAAAATTACGAAAATGTGGATGGTTGTAAAATGTTGCATCAACGTGCATAATTGCTGAGGTTGCATCTATCTGAACTTGTTGAAATGTATTATTGCGTCCTTGATGGCTTCTGTGTAGTTAATTAATAAAACGATTTAGTATTGATAAAGAAACAAATTTTGTAAATCCTGGCAGGACTTTATTAAACTTAGAAATTAATGGAAGATGAATCTCTTGGAACTGGATTATTAATTAAAATTCATATTTATCAATTTATAATTCAATATAAAATTACGTAAGACTGATATAAACATGGGTCGTGTGGATATTAAAAAATTACGAAAATGTGGATGATTGTAAAATGCTGCATCAACGTGCATAATTGTTGAGGTTGCATCTATCTGAACTAGTTAATGAGAATAATTGCTCTCGTGCATTGTGGCGAATAATCACGTACCAGTGTGTAATTATATATGAATTTAGATAACTGCTCGCTTCGTTCGTTTCGAATGTTGCGCGTGAATGAGAGCGCGAAAATCAAAAGTGTTTGATATGATGAAGATTGATGTTGCAGTAACGAACGAAGTACGGTTTTTACGTCGAATTCGACTGCGAAGTAGAAGTGCACATAATAATTGCTCTTATTGACTTGACAATTACCGACTGATTAATGTTCGCCAAAGCACAACACTGCTATGTGATTTTATTAATTATACCTTAGGAAAAGCGATGTGTAAAGATGACTACAATCGACATTAATCTTACAACATTGAATGAAAGAGACGAAAAAAAAAAGGTTTAATACCAACAAGGATCATTCTTTTAAAGTTCTCTTACAAGTTGAGAGGGGTAATAATTGATGAGTGCAAAAAGAAATTAATTTCAATTTTTGGAAAATTAATTCAACACCATGAATTTGGCAGCGTGTAATCATCTAATACTGAAAACCTAAATTTGAAATTCAAGCACGTGTCTTTTCATTTTGAAAAATGCCTAAATGATTAAATGATTTAAATATCTAAATCACCTAAACACCTAAATCAAAGCAGAATTTTTTTGCATCGTAGCATTGCATCAAGGCGAAGAACAATGCGCGCATCGCTGTCGAAAGAAGTCGATACAAAGACACGGGGATAAGGGCACGAAATGGAATTCCGGCAGCGGTATGAGTCCGGTTACGTGCTCGCGTACGTGGATATGTGGCCGGGAGTAGGCATAATGGCATAATTATCCGCGGCCGAGACAAATTGCGTACACGCCTGTGCACGACGCGGCTATGCCGTTCACGTGTCCGTCGGGCTGCCTAGCACCGCGTGGGTGTGCCCGAAGTACTTCTTCGCGAAGACCCGGGGCTGTTTCGCGCGAGTGCGATTGTCTCGTTAATTCGCGGCGGGGCTCCTCGTCGCTTTCCCGCGGACCAACATTCGATTTCAGGTCAACGTCGTACATTAATTACGGCTCGTTTGTCAATTCGAAGGTAGGAGAAAAAAGTGCGCCCGCTTGCTCTCGAGCGACTCATTTTTCAGTCAAAGTTTCATTTTTCAATGTGCAAATAAGGTACTGGGGAAATGACAGGCTATAAATTGATACCGAAGGAGGACAGTTTTTTGAAACGTGGTTGTTTTGCGCGAAGAAAAATTGTGCTGACAAATTTGAAATAAATATTGTAGAGGTGTGTGAGAGAAATTGTAATTGGACACTGAGAGGAACACAAAGAAAAAGTTATGATTAAATAGTAAAAATTACTATTTATATGGCGAAAGAGTATTGATATCAGAAAAATGAAAATCAATGTTGAATGTTTATACTCGAACGGATGTCCATGAGTATTACTATTACAGCAAAATGTGTAAATTTGGACACAAAATGCACGCTTTTTGGTTAGAAAGGAATACATTTTCCGGGCTTTATATGATATTTCAGTCTTGAGATTGGAATATTTATTTATTTCTAGAAGCGAAGGAAACCGAAAAACAAGGTTAAGATTGATTGGAAATGCATCATTATTAGCCAGACGACTGACTCTTAGCTGAAATGAACTGCTGATATGATGAAGGAGATGAATTGCCGTGTGGTTTCATTGGCATGAGGTGAAGTTGTCCGGCCATCGAGGACAGGTATGAACAATTGCTCGGACAAGTAAAGCAGCTCGGTGACGCTGAAGATGGAATCTTAACGAGTGGTACGGAGAATACGTTGTTGACAGGCGCGATTCAACGAAGGTGGAAACCGAGTCGCGAGACAGTGCCGTGCGCACCGAGCGGGACAGAATGGGGCAAAAATGCAGTTTCCCATCAAGCGGCGAACCGCAACGCGCCAGCAACGGACCATTGTAAATTGTATTATAGTATGGTCGTATGTAGATGCTTGACCGTGCCGTAACCGAGGTACGCAATTGTTCCGCACAAACGTTTGCACCAGCTTACGGCTCATGCTTTGGTTTCAATTAATCTATTTTTTCGTGGTAAACATACACGAGCCACAAAATCTGCATAGTTTTCAAGTTTCACGTGGTACGGTGTAACTTACAAATTACTGAAAACAAGAGTTCGAAAAGGTTGTATTGAATTTTGAAGTTCGTTACTCGGCATCATTATAAACAATTTAATTATAAGGTTATACTTGAAGATGAATTGCCCAGCAAGCGTATGGGCGAATTCACCCGAGAATGCAAAATTTTCACATGGCTGCTGGAAAAAATGCCCGCTGCATTCAACTACATCGATTTCACACAACATTCGCAACCGCGCACAGCGATCATTTATCCATTTAAATTTAACTGTGCTTAAACAGGATTTCCATAATCATGCACATTAAGGAAACCGCTTTAAATGTGTCCTTTATTCCTCGCATTATATCTAAGACACCATAAACAAGGATATAATCTAAATTGTATGCAAATTGCGGTTAACCATTTTCGTCTTTTTTCCAAACTTCCTTTTGCCTTTATTAACTGTACGCTCGTCAAGTTCGAAGTCCATGGGAATCCGTTTCCGGCTCCCATTCGTCTTTGAGTTGGAGAAACTCATTTGAGACCGCGAACCGGAGACGTTTCATAATCATCGTCGTAGGCATCGGCGTAGGTACGTCATAAAAACGGCGGTAAAAATGTTCTGTGTTGTCGATGTAATTTCGCAGACAAGTGAATGCATCAATAATAGCGATAATGATGTTTGAAACGTATGCAATTTAAACTATGATAGGAAAAGGGAATCTTTTCTTCATTGGAATCATATTGAGTCAATTTGATGAAATTTCGGTCGAATTAATGAAATTCTTCAGTTGCCAACAGAAGAAGGAATTCAAAGGAATAGGGGTGTTTTTACCGCCTTTTTTTCAACATCAAGGAAGCAAATTAAATGGTGAAATTAACTAAGCAATCGGGAAGTCGTACGAAAATCCATAAGTCAATTGTAGACATTTATGCAGTAAGGCTCAAAGTAACTCTCCTTATTTCTATACAATGCACCCCGTTGCCGTATGCCGGTCTTTCAATCTTCGCTTGCATTAAAATTGACAAATATTCCGTCAGGCAATAAAAGTTAATTATTTTGAAATTACAGTTTTACATTATTGAACAATTTAGAATGACTTGTCTACATAGAGGAGGCAGTTTCAATTAAAAGTGTATGAAAAAACGCTGCAAAAATTCAATTAAATAATTGTAATAATAATATTAAAATTTTGAAATCTCTACTCTAAATCCATCAAAGTTTATAATCCTTCATGAATATTTCTCAACTTCGAATTCGTAACATTATTTTACAAAAAATAAGTTGAAGTTACAATATATCGTGAACTTTTATGAACATATGTTAGTCTTGGAGCATTTTGATTCGCGAACACTCAACGGATGATTCATTTGTTTCGTTTTTGGAAAAATAACATATTCGAGGAGCGCGCCGCATTTTCAAGACTCCGCGGCACGGCGGCTTGTTTATATTTAGTTGATCTTTCGATCCGCGCCGGTAAATGGAGCGGATGGCGGGGTCTTGTTTTTCTCTTTACTCCTCCTCGTCCCGTTCTTCCTTCTTGGGCCTCTCTCATTCTTCTTACTTTTCGTTGCTTCGTTATTTTCGCCCGCACTATAACGACACGTCAAGAATGGCAGGGCGATTAAAGAGACGTACAAGAAGCCGCAATAACGAGAAAAGCAGATTCGCGGCGTGGTTTTTATCGCTCATCGGACAAATATTTCGAGACGGTTTTGCAAACAGTATCTCTAGTTGCGAACTTTGCACCAAAGACAAAGCAAATGCTTTCAGTCGTCTCAACGTAGATTGTCGAACTTTTAGAAGTTGATCGATCAAAAGATAGAGTGATGTGTACAGAGTAATGATTGAATTTGTTTTACCACGTCTTTGCTGATATTATGTAAAATCGTTATTGTTGACATCTCGAAAAAATTACTAAATATATGACATATAACATTTCAAAGTAAAGTTTATACAGTCGCACGAAGGATGGAATTTTTGAGGTCAAGTCCGAGTTAAAATAGTCGAATTAAAAGGTTCGGTGTCAATGAACGAAAAATGAAAATGGATGAACAAAAAAGGCGAAGTGACAGAAATTTTACGAACGAGAGAAGACCAGCCAACGCCATGCGTCACTGTCGCGGCGCGGGTCAAAGTTTAGTGAATGGGTATAAAAATGCTCTCCCTTCTTCCACTTTCTCCTAGTCGTGTTCCCTGGCGGCCCCGTCGGCCTCGTCTTTTTGCCTCTATCTTTAAACGTTTGACTACATCGCTAACTATTTAAATCGAACAATGCACGGAACATAATTCTTCGTGCGGCCAGCCATGTTAAATAC
>JABFOV010004031.1:0-14775 GCA_022817685.1 Aradophagus sp. ZL-2020 | reverse complement strand
AATAGACAGAATGTAAAAATAACATTATTATATTCTGAAATGCATTAAGTATTTAATTTGATTTAAATATACAATTAGTTTAATAGCGGAGTTAGAAAGTTATCTTTGCTATGAAAATATAAAAAAAAAATATTATATAAAAAATTTATAAAAAAAAAAAAATTAAAAAAATATAAAAATGATAAATATAATTAAAAAAAAAAAAAAAAAAAAAAAAAAAAAAAAAAAAAAATGATGAAAGCAAACTTTTTGATTAAAATACAAAAATTTTTCAGTAATGTTTTTTGCAAAGTGCGTAATTAATAATAAATAAATCATTATATAACACTTCGGAGTACAGATAAATAAGCCATCGCCGTTTTCATTACCTAAAAATAAAACAATTCATTAACAAATAGTATTAAAATTAATTTTGCGAAATTTCAATCTAATATAATACTTACTTCTCCGAATGACGAAAGTGACATGGTACCAAATTTACCAGCCATTAATCGTAAAGGTTTTTGAGACCTTTGTAGACATAAAATGATTAACTTTTGTTCCGTAATTGACAATTCATACCATTTTAGACTATAGTAAGCTTCAGTAAGATGAACGCTCTATAATTATAACGAATAGTATAAGCGTTAAAATATACATGATGTAATTTCAACTTGGAAAAATTCTCATAAAAATTACTAATTTAACATATAAAGACCGGAAAAAGGCAAAACGAAGAAATTTTACTGATGTTCAGTGAATATTACTGAAAAATCAGCAATGTTCCCTGAACATTTTGGTAAACTTTACGTTACGAAAAGTTCACTAAAATTTCATACAATTTTACCTTTCTCCGGCCTTTATTGGATAGTTAAGTAATGTTTTTAAATAAGATAAGATAAAACAAAATAATAAATTTACTTATTATGAAAAAAATATTACTTCGTGGATTAGGCACTCTCCAACAAGACAATGAGCGTAAAGCCGAGTAACATTTAAAGATCCATAAACGAAAAAAGTCAGTAATCCAGTTTTTTGTCCAACCGCCATCATCTGTTAGAGAAGACAAAATTTAATTATTTACTTTCTAATTAAATTAGCCTTTTTTTATAACGAAGAATAAAAATAATATTTGTTCAGAAAAATGTAACTGGTGCTTACCATTAAAATATTGTAAACTAAAATACAGATTAGTACACTTGCGCCAACGAGATGCACCAACAGACAACTTTTCAAAATGCTCGCCAAAACGTCGCCTATTCTATGAATATATTGATTTAAAATTGCAATATAGTTGCAGTAGCTAGTTATCCATTGCTACATTTAACCTTTTTTTTCAAATTAGAAACAAAAAAAACTGTATTGTTCTGTTACATTGTTAATTGTATCATTTTGATAATTTGATTTTTACTATTATGTTTTTGTTTTTCTTTCTTGAACAGATTATCGTTAAATCCAAACCTTAATAGCCGCTGATGATGTTGAACATAATATGTTATAGTGTTCGTGTCTTGGACTGGTTTGTGCCCGATTTCCTGGATCCTCAAAGACAAAACTGCAAGTTGGCCGCATAAATGATAAGTAACCGTCAACGTGAGACAATCCATAGACGCTTGAGTGAAATTGTTTATAATAGCAAAAGGAGCTTGAAAGAGATAAGTCAGCGCGTAAGTTCGCATGGTGTCTATTTTGTAGAATGAGTAAAATCGCTGCGGTAACTCGTAGGCAAAGGTGACATTCTCGTCCTTCGAAGCCGTTAATTCTAGCAAAGTGATGAATTATTATATATTATAAAAAGCAAACCCTAACAAAAAAATCCATATAGGAACCTATATAGGAATTTGACACAGGAATCTACATAGGAACTTACTTGGGTTCCTATATAGGAACCCATACCATCAGGGAACTTATCTGGGTTACCATATGAGTTCAATTTGATCAAATAATCACCCATAAGGGAACCCAGATAGGTTCCCAGAAAATATGGGTTCCTATATATATATAGGGTGTGAAAATTAATACTTTTTTAAATTACAACATTATTTTGTGATCTTGATGACGGCAATTTAATCTAAATTATTTTTAAAACATTAAAATTTTGAAACATAAATATTGGGTAAAAATCAAAGTATAAAAGAAACACGTATTTGATATGTGATACATTTAATCTTCAATTGGAACAATCCGGGGCATAAAAATTGCAAAATTTTTTATTTTCATTATTAAAAAAATTTTTTATGCATATGTACGTGTATGTATTACGTGGTTTAATCTTGTGTTGTATATATTTTTACCACCCAAAGATGGCACTTCTCACACATAATTATATACTTTTCCATGCATTAGAAATTTCACTAGATAAATATGGGATTTTTCACGTACTTGTCCCTAATTGTCGAATCAGGGGCTTCAAATAATATAGGAAGACCGTGCATCCGAGGCAGTAAACCAAGATTTTACAAAACGTTTTGCAGGTTTGGTTGTAGTAAAGAACGCGGTTCTTCTCCGCGTTGGTCCTGTAGTTTTTCGCCGCGAGCTCCTTTTGCATGTTGTCCAACATTTCGCCGAATTCGGCGTTATATCGTTTCAAAGTGACTAATCTGTAGAACACTTGCGTAAACGTAATGATTTCCGACAACGTTCTCAGGACCTTCATGAAGTGACCGAGTGCGAGAAAAAAACTCAAGTATATCAAACTCAAACAATAGAGGTAATAGAGAAAAGCTATACCGAATCGCACGATGCTCGGAGATTTCGGCCAGACACCCATCACGTTCAATAGCTTCCGGTTCCATGGCAAAATTTTCGCCGCCCGATCAAACGCCTCTCGGTCGCATTTTTCCTTACTCTTCTGTGACATAAATTTTTTGTTAGTGAAATTCTGCCCACCTAAACGTCTGACTTTATTCTTGGTGTTACAATTTCTCAAATCCAATAATTAAATATTATGAAACTGATGAGAATTTTTTTACAATATTACTCTAGTTTTCAGTGAACACCATGTATTTACTTGATGAATACATGGTATTCAATAAAATTTCATTTAAACGATTAGTTAACTTCTTTTTATAACATGAGGCAACATCGATTTGAAAGTAAGTTGTGTTAGAATGTTTTTTTTTATAGAATGTTTTCCGAGTGTTGTGAATACAATAACACAACGAATTGGCGTTTAAAACATTTAAAATTTACCTAGTTCTGAGGCTATTAATCCATCAACAACAAAAACATTTGAAATTTATTTTGTTTTATTATTAATTTAATTCGCTTTTCACTTATTCGAAACACTGAATTCAACACACAAGCGAATGTAAATATAAAACTGATTCACTCAATATTTTATATATATATATATTTGAATGCAATCTTGAAAAAGCGACACAAAGAAACGATGTGATAAAATGAAAAGATTTTATTTAAGATTTACTGTAAAGTAAAATTATTCCTTCCGTATAATTTTCTTCCCGCGTAAATTTAAAAAATATTCTCAATCATTTAAAATTAAAAAAAACTTCATTATTGCAACTATTTTATGTGAACTTTGATCACAACGTTGATTAGATATATCAGAAAGTTTTGCCTTTTCTATGTAATTACATAGACATGAAATTATAGTCACAGAAATAGTGCTTACTCCCATTTTTCGCGAATATGTTTAACATTATACGATAACGCAGACAAAATGATACCGCTGCATTAATAATATTTTTGACCACGCGTTTAATGTTTTATACGTAAATTATGTTCATTAACAAGAAAATTATCTTGCGGTTAATAAGACAAGAAATTTCTTATACGTACCTTAAAGATTATCGTGAAAAATGCATAACTCGTACAAAGCGTTTCATCGCATAATAATTGTACTTGTTAGCAAGTCATTAAATTTTGATCTTCTGATGAATAAAAAATATCGCCGAGTTTTACTATCTCATTTCGGATTTTTTTTCTTTTGTATTATGTACTATTCAAACGAGATTTTATTTCGTGAAAGTTTTTTTTAGTAAAAAGTATAATTCATCAAGATAACAATAGAAAATAAAAGTTTGGTGATAATTTTAACGAATTTATATTAAGAAAAATTGAAAAACTGAACCATATATAAACGAAGTATGTCAAAAAACTTTATTTAAAGAAAATCAATTTAATCATGAGAACTGTTTCAATGTGTGAATTATGAATACTTTGAAACATTGCAGAAAAAACATTCACTAAAATATTTACTAAAATTTGACAAAGAATACTTTTAGATTAAAGTTGGTGAAATAAAATAAAAAATGTAAGTAAAATTATTTATCAAGCACTTTCTATTATACAATGGCACGTAAATAAAATGCAGATGAAAAATAGTAGTTGCTTCAATTAATATTTTAATTTGTTTTTATTGAAAATTTGTTACAAAGATCTTTGTGGTATAAAATTAAGTTCTCTACAAAAATTTAGTTCTTGATACATGAAAATAACTGAAATTATTAACAAAAGTAATTTACTTATTTGATAGTTTTACTTTGAACTAAATCATTGATTGTATTCAGTAAATTTTACTTACATTTTTCTCACTGTACATGAATTTCAAATTTCGTAGTTTTATATGTTATGTACATTATGACCTGAAACATAAAAAGATGGCTGTAGTTCACTCAATCGATGAAATTATAATTTATTTTCTTATTTAAATATTTTTATCAATTGTACGTACATGAATTTTCTTAGCACCGATAAATACCCCATAGAAGTTTTTATGACCTGCACAAAAATATTTTAGTTACAAAATGATAATCTTCACTGAGTGTCTGATTCACAAATTACAGTAATTGCAATGAAGTTCATTAGGATGACAGTGAATTTTACCACAACTTCTGCCAGTTTTAATACTTTTTCTGAAATGTCTTATGAAAATCAAGATAGGTATCTTAACGTACGTTACATCGTAACAAAATTAAAGTAGATGTACCCATGTAAAAAATTCAGGTGACAGTTTGATTATATTTGATCAAATTTAGATTTTAATTTTTTACTCAGGTATTTAACCTTTTGAGTAATATCTTAATATTATAGTCACAGTTGCACTAAAATTTTGTGTTTTTTTGTTTTAGGAAAACTATGCCAATAGAACAGAAATATACGCTGTTACCATTGTAAGAAACAAATTTAGTAAAATTACATGGTTTTCGTAAGACACGTCGATTTATTATTGTTACAAATTTGCTAATAGTTATCTGGTACGTTGGATATGGATTAGTTGCAGTGATTAATAGTTATTTTGGTCATGGTACCCATATTTTTGTTTGTAGTAACTTTTTGTTTGTACTAACTAGACTTTATACCTCTGTCATGCTGCTTAAATAAAAAGTGCCAAATCCTCCAGCAGTTAAACAAAGATGCTTTTGCGATCGTAATAAGCAGCACAATAAGCTATAAGCATCTTTTTTCGGCATGGTATACCAATTAATATTGTAAAAAGCCTCGGTAATTTTTGAACTCTTAATAAGAAAAATGAAATTATTTAGTATACAAGAAGAATCACATTAAGTTCTTATATTTTTATTTTTAAAAAGTCACTTCTTACTTCTGTAACAAGTTGTTCTCCCGCTGAGCATAAAATGTACATAACAAACAACGTTAAAGACGTAAAGACCGCAAATGTTAATATGTAACCCACGCCACCACCTTCAGCCAAAATCTATTGGAACGAGTATAATTTTAATGTTTCAAAAAGATTACTATGTCATACATGATAAAGAAAATTGTGCTCCTATTCTATTATTAGAATTTGTTGAATATCTAATAAAAAGTTACTGTACTTTAAAAGTGCATTTTAAAAACGAATATCTCGTTTCAAGACACTTTTTGTGCTTAAAGCACAAAAGGTATCACATATTTTTAGCAAACTGAGACCCTTTTGGTATCTTATTTCGTCAAAATAATATAAATAAAAACCTATTTTTCATTTATATTTTTTGACATAAAAATGTTATTACATTTTTGAAATTTGGTTGCTTACCGTAATAATATGGAATCCCAAAATACAGAGACTTATCGTGTCACAAAGTAAATCGATCAAAATGGCGGAACTAAACGAGTCATCGATTGCTTTTCCCATTCTATGAAATCACAATTTCATATACTTCGTAATAATAATATAAAAAAGCAATTTTTGCGTAATAATATTATAAAATCGCAAAATATGACTTTTATATCGATTTAATGTTAAATGCTATTGAAGAATTTATTGATTCGATATAGGTTTCTTATGAATTTAACATTTAAATGTTAAATTCTTAAACGTAAAACAAAAATTTTTTATTTTTTGTTGGTTTGTCTTTCTTATTTAAATTTAATGAGTTAATTCTGAAGCCTAATATACAAAGAAAAAATTTAAAGTATAATTGTTTTTTTTATGTAACAAAATTCCACAGAAAAAATATTTTATATTAATTTGATATCGATATCTCCAATTCGGTGTTTGTATTGATTCCATATCAAATTTATCTTTTTGTTCCACTGTATCTTCCATGTTCTTGGCTTTATCATGTTTCATGCCTTTGACACCATGTGTTTTAAATTTAGGCAAGTTAAGATACTTTTGATGTCTCAAACATCAAAACTGTCTCAAAATGAAACACTTAATTACTTTAATGAAACGTTTATTTTTTAAGTAACGTGTAAAAAACACTATTTAAAAAAAAATATTTTTATATCTTTAGTCTCTTCACTTATTTGCTTAATTTCTAATGACATTCATTACCACGAATAATAAATGTCTCCAGAACTTTTCACTTCAATTTCGAAACCACAAAATGCATCTAGAGCAATTTGTGGTTCTTTTAACGTCACGCAACTTGTTACTCTGCGATGTACTGACTGTCGGAGTACAATTATCGATTTATAAAAAGATATTATTTGCACAAAATATAAAAATGATCAGTATATTTTTTTATTTTTGAAGATTCGTAAATATGTTCACTCACTTGAGTAACTTAATATGTTCTTTTATAATGTTCTTCAGTTTCCTCGAGTTCACCGCTGACGATGAAGATGTCAGATCTTGTATCCGAATGGACAAAATGGCCATCTGACCACAAAGATGGTAAATCAGCGTAATCATAATGCAATGTCCTCCAGCGGTACTAAAAGTAATTATCACTAGGAATGGAACTTGAAGCCCGTAAGTTATAGCAAATGTTGTTAAGTTTTGAACTGGATAAAACATGTAGAATCTATATGGCAGCGGTAATGAAACTGTTACATTTTCATTTTCTGGAACTAGTGCTGCAAAAGATTGAAAAAGTTTTATTCGAAACAAAAATGCCTTGCCAAATTTACTCATACAACAATTTTCTACAATTTCTTTAATCATTAAAATAAATATAGTGGGATAAAGTAAATAAAAGTTTTTTTTATAAAATTTACTGATTAGTTTATCACCAGGTGGACAAAAACATATTAGTATACGTTTTTAAAACGTAAAATTGTCTGTAACAATTTATTCTTGAAAAATCATTAATAATGGTTTAACAAATGAAAGAAACATCTATAAATTTTAGATTCGTCAAACTGGCGATAAACAATTCAGTACACTGCAAAAACAAGTGATTTATTTTAAGTCATTTTTAACAAAATAGACGGTAACATATTTTATAAACTTATATTAAGACACTTTTCATGTAGTAGACGCAAATAATAAATGACTAAATGACTTTACGTAAGTCACTGTGTTTTTGTAGTGTAATTTCTTATTTACGGTTTTGCAATAATTATAGGAATTATTTACTTCATTTAGCTTAATATAAAATTTCACATTTCTATACCAACGATTTACTGACATCACTACATAATAAAACAAAAATTTAACGAATCAAACATTTCAAGACCGAAATTTTACTCTTTTATTAGATAGGTTACCTTCACTAAGTTGTCCCAACGGTTTGATGAAATACAAAATGCCGGTTATCAAAATTTCCCCGATCATCAATTTAACATAAAATTTGGCAAGATTATTATAAGATATAAACATTGCCTTCTCCTCCTCATTTTGGTATTTTTTAACTGTGAAATCTTGAAGCGACGTTGACGTCAGGTAGTTGAGCTTTCTATTGTGACTGTGCAATGTCCACAGTCTGGAAATGATGGTTGTAAAAGGCAGGGTTTCCGTCAAGTTTGTGATCAGAAGTGACAGACTCCATAACGAAAAATAAAGGTCTACGTAATCGAGGATCATGTAATACAGGAAGTATCCGAAGCACAAAAAGAACACTATGTTGCTCGACGCGAGTGGCCACAGTCCCAAAACGAAGAGAAACCATTTGGACCAGGAAAACAATTTGGCCGCGGCGTTAAGTTCCTTTTGTGTCTTCGCATGATTGATAAATTGTTGTTAATTTAATGGCGAGTAAATATTTTTCATGCTAGTATGACCAAAGTTTTGACTTTCACTTATAAAACAAAAAGAATACAAAAAAAGTTCTTCTACGCAAATAAATTTAATGAACATATCGGATAAGTGATTTTTTTTAACTTAAAAAGTAAAGAATGTGGAGAGAATGTGAAATGCATACTATCATTTTCTTCCTCTCTTTCTTTCCTTTTCTTTGAACGCTAGATGCTCCCTACAGTGGTTTGCATTTCATGCTTCGGAAACCAAAAATCATTAGAAGTTATTAATGCGATTACCGAAGTCGTTACATAGGGCAATGCAGTTTTAATTCGCTCGCTGAAAAATCCATAAGCTACCATTGAGGTGCATTAAAATTGCAGTCCATAATGTGACCAAACTTTAAGAATAGCTGATGTGATAATGTCTGTTGATTTTCGTAGAATCTGTGTATAACAGTGGAGTAAGATTTATGAAACAAGAAAAATTGCTTTAAATAATTTATAATATTTATAATAACATAAAATACAAGTTAGTATACAAAATAAAAATAATATTTCCGAGCAATCGTATTATAACAATAGAAAAATATATATACATTTATCCTGCATTTTTATTTTTATAAATGGAATGCTTATTTGATCACGAATATGTTGAATAAATTTTTATAACTATTAAATATATTTTAATCGCAATTGAAATAATCAACAGTTATTGAAAGTATTGAGGTAATGTTTTTTGGACGGAAAAAGTGTTCATCGAATATTAGGAATATTCTTCGCTAATTGCCCTACTAATAACCATTCGTCGTATTTCGCTGGTCCCAGCTCCAATTTCATAAAGTTTGGCATCCCTCAGTAATCGACCAGTAGGGTAATCGTTTATGTAGCCATTACCACCTACAATCGAACGATGTTTATTTAAATGTAAAATAATTACGCGTCAAAAACTGTTCTTATACCAAAAATATGTAAGTAAAAATTGAAAATGGATATTTTTACTATATTACCTAGAATTTGAATAGCATCGAGAGCAATTTTGGTAGCACATTCAGAACAATAAAGTATCACAGCAGCACAATCTTTGCGGTTCACGTGACCCTCATCACAAGCTCTTGCGACATTGTAAAGGTAACTTCTACTAGTACACAATTTCGTATACATATCAGCCATTTTTCCCTGAAAAAAGAGTTGTTATTTTGATATGAATAATGCAATAAAAAATGTAATATTCTTCTTTTCATACAGAGATTGTTCCTTCAATAATGTTACCTGTATCAATTGAAATTCCGCTATATGTCGACCAAATTGTTGTCTAGCGTGGGCGTATTCGAACGCGATATCACAAGCGGCTTGGGAAATACTGTAAGTAAAGAAAAATGTATATAAATTTTTTATTAATATATTAATAAAAAATTCCTATGAATTTATTAGCCAGTGATAAGTGACAAGATTGATTAATAATATTCAATTGAAAATCATTATAATTCATTACCCAAGTGATCCACCAGACAGAATAAGCCTCTCTAAATCCAAACCACTGAACAAAACGTAAATGCCTTTATTCTCTTGTCCTAGAATATTTTTAGCTAAAAATAAATTATACGGTATTAGTTAGAGGCAAATTATCTCAAAAAACTCCTTGAAGTTCTGATTCTTTCTTAAATTCTTCTCCAAAATTGAAGGGTAATAATAAATACTACCAAATTACTAAGAATTAAACAGTCATTAAAATAGAAGATAGGCTATATTCCTATAGTTGTTCAATTTTTTTGTTAGTTTTTATTTATGTACTTTCTGAGCTCAAAATTTATCACAAATATGATTCTCATTACTTACCCGGAACTTTGCAGTCTTCGAAAATGAGTTCCGCAGTATTGGAACCTCGCATTCCTAATTTATCAAGCTTTTGAGCCGTGCTAAATCCTTCCATGCCTTTTTCAACAATAAAAGCTGTGATTCCGTGTTGCGCTTTTTTGGCATTGGGATCAGTTCTCGCGTAAACCACCAGTGTATCCGCGTCTGGACCATTTGTGATCCAGAATTTATTGCCATTGAAAAGATAGTAGTCACCTTTTTTTTCGGCTTTCAGTTTCATCGAAACAACATCTGAACCTGAACCAGGTTCGGACATCGCTAAAGCTCCAATGTGTTCTCCTGAGCATAACTATGCAATTCCAAGAAAAAAATAATTATAACAAACGATTCCGAGAAAAAGATTAAAAATATTACTGTTTCCAAATATGAATCAAATGAAAAATCACGCATAGTAAACATTTTGTTCTAATTACCGGTTTAGAAACGTCTTTTAACATTTTTAACAATTTTAAAAACATTTTCAAGAATAAAAAGATATTTTAAATTGATATTAAACATTTTAGAATTATTTTAATAATTTGTTTAAATCAACTTAAGTCAAATCACCTTTGGCAAATATTTGTGCTTCTGTTCCTCTGTTCCATTTCTATGAATTTGATTTATGCAAAGATTCGAATGAGCACCATAACTAAGTCCTATAGCAGCGCAAGCCCGACTAATTTCTTCCATGATGATCACGTGGTCAGTGTAACTTCCTCCAGTACCACCGTACTCGGGCTTAACTGTAATGCCCAGTAAGCCCAAACTTCCCATTTTTTTAAAAAAGTTCTAAATAAATTTTTTAAATTATTCAGTATATTTTCTAAATATTTTATTTTTTATTGTAAATTTACAGATACAAACAAGATTTTTTTTGTTTGAAAAAGAGAACATATTTTAAAACAAAATTAAGGCATTTTTTCCATTCTAATATCATTTCGACAAAGATCCTTCTTTAATTTCTTTTTCCTTTTTTTCTCTCTACAAGAAGGAATTGAACTTGTACCCTAGAAACTTCCAAGTTCTTAATACTGATGCGTCAATTACACTAAACAACACCTGTCGATATTTATTTAGTATTTGTCATTTTAACATTCATTTCGATAGTTTCCACTTATAATTGTTAAAAATATATAATTTAACATTATCTAAACTATTGAATACATGCAAAATATCTAATAATATTATTCTCACCCTTAGATCATCAAAATTATTTTTCCTGTCTATTTCATCGGCTTTGGGGGCAAGTTCTTTTTGGGCAAAATTGAAGACCATAGACCGCAACTAAACATACCATTATTACGTTAAATATGTCTGAAAAGCCTGAAAATGTTATCAAAATGATTCAACAAGTAAGTATTATCTATTTTCCGTTACAAAAAATAATGCTTGTTAATATTTTAAATCTAAACAAAGTAATTTTTCATAAATGATAGTTGAATTGTTTTGTTTATTATACTAATCAATTTGCAATTTTTATTCACATTAACTTTTCATGTATGATATCAAATGTTTTGTATATCACATATAAAAAGTTTTACAAAATATTTTATACGCTCAAAATTATAACGAAAATTTGGTGGTTTTTTGATTTTACGTCATGGTATCGCCTTACAGCGTTTTCTTTTTTTTTTCAGTAATGTAACTCAAGTTGTTAGTTCTCCTTATGGAAATTTTAATATTACAGAAAAAGATGGGTATAAAACTGTATTAAATTATTGGAAAAAAGAACACGCAATTACTGAACCTACTTATCGTGCATGAACGCGTAAGATAATCTATGAATTAATCTCCATTTATTACACTAACAATATTCCTATATATTTTACTTCGAACAAACGAAGCATCAGGAATTTTTTGTAACAAGTGTTATATAAATGAGCGTTAAAACTATTTGTTATTATAATAAAATAACAAAAATTTACTTGCGAAAAACTGAAAAAATTTTAATAAACTGACAAGAACATTATTTTGATAACAAAAAATAGGAAATCAAAAATAAATGAAGAAAGAAATGAAATGCAACACAACGAAAGTTATTTAAATTAAAGAAAACCGCGATTAGATGTTTTTATTTAACATAAGATAGAAACAAACAACAGAGAGCGAATGAAAGGAGAAAGAAAGAGACTATTCCATAACACTCGATTGACCTCCTTTTGAGAATCGCTCAGTCGGAAAACATTCTCGTCAATGGGATAGTGAGATAGACTCCTACACCTCGTAGTCACATTGTTATTGCACTTGACACTTGTTAAAATACTGCGCGCGAAATTAAAACCGCAGCGCAAATTAAACGCCAACATTTTTACACCGCGAACGTTCGCCAAGCGTCAATCAGCGATGACTGCTCATAAAATCGAGACAGCCGGTCGATATCCGCCGGCAAGAACCATTCCGCATATATCGCTAAACAAATCGAGTCGTTGCATGCCCCGATAACGATTACGATTTCATCATTCCAGCTAAAATTATGAAACTTTCTTTAAATCGCGTAAAAGTCTAATCAAATCGGCAAATATTGGTCCAGTTATATCACGATTGCCTAACTCTACTCGCTAATAAATTATTTTTGTTAAAAATTGTGAAATTTTAACCCAAACTTGAATTTAGCGATTTTCTTTATTTGAATTTGCCGCGTTGATGTGAACGCCATCCTGGCGAAAGAAACGTAAATGTCGTTGCTAGTAATTTTATCGCTTAAAGCAATGCTTATTTATTTACGTATTACTTTTTCTGCTAAAATTGCGATTTTCTTTCATCATATATACATGATTTCAGTAGGTTGAGTAACATGAGCTCGAATCTTCCCGCGAAAAAGTTGAAATCCTATTTCCAATTAAATCGGTATGATTGTTTCCATTGTTTTCCACAGAAAATCAATCTATCTTCAAGTTAACAATTGAAATTTAATATAATTCCACTGTTTTAATTTTACCATTTCAATTTTTCCCGCGAAAACTTAAGTCGTTTGATTAAAATATCAATTTCAGTTGTTTAATAACATCTAAAAAATTATTTACATAAAAAAAGAATTTTTTGTTTTAAAAATATACTTTTTACAATCGAAATCACAATATTACAACCCTTTTAATTCGAATATTTTGCGCTTTGACTCGCGCGCCATCTCTACCGCATGCGGCGCAAGCTCCGTTTCAAACGACACACGCGTCTCCGTCGCCATTGCAGTAGTTGAATCATCGTCAGCCGGTCCATTGGCTCTGTGCGTTCGTGACTTTTCGCTGTCCTTGGTAAAAAAACGAGACAAATAAACGCGTCGCTCGCGAACACGGACATGTAACGGCCCGTCAACAATTGAACGACGCGCACCTCATCCCGCAGTTTCGCGTAACGAGTGACCGAAAGCAACGGGATGAGCGCTAACAACGTGCAGCCGCTTTTCGCCTGCTCGCGTTGCTTCTCCAGACAACCCTTCGAGGAGCTTTCGCCTGGTCAGCAGCTGTGCAAGGTAGATACAAACACCGACCTTTTCTTTAACTCGATTCTCTATTTCCCTCTCACTTTATCTCGACGCCAATACCGATCGTGTATTTGACAGGATGCCATTTAAAAAGTGACGATTTCCAACGTATTTTGCGACTTAGTTTTTCTCACATTTAACAACTTTAATATATATATATTTAAAAGAGGCAAGTTTAAAGTAAGTTAGCGAGGTTATGTCGTTATCGAGATTCAATTCTAACAATCAATCAATTTTTCTAAGTATTATAAAACTTATAGCGTTTCACGGAATCGCGCTTCCATTTGATGTTTGAATTTGAGGTTATGTTTGGCTTAAATTTCCTCTTTCCTTTTCTTTTTTTCGTCGAACGAGTTTTGACGTTTTCTTGTTAAATGTTTTTGTTTGTCCTAGCCTGTTTATTTAAGTCCCTATATTTTGTTTTCTTTGTTGCCGTTGTGATTGTGTTTGTATTGATATTTGTTTGGGAAACTCCAGTCTTCTGATCTTCAAATGTAATTGGAATTTCAGAAATTATTCTCATTATTGTTTTTAAGGATTTGTTGTATTTGAAATGTATATGTAACTTAAAAGCGAAGCTAGGTATGAGTCATCGAAGTAATGTTGAAATTTTGAGAAAGACGTGTATTTTTAAACTAAAATTAATGCGCAGTTGATTAAATGTAAGTAAAATGGATTCGTTTGTGTTATTTCAACAAATTTTTTGGTTAGAAAGAAGTATTTGCTATTTTTTTTTTTTTTTTTTTGCTTAATTAGGATCTTTTATATACAAAACATTGTGTAATCTTTTTCTTTCGCCAAATACAGTTGACAAAGTAAACTTGTCGGTAAATAATTTATCGTTGTGTTCATTACTTCTTCAAGTTTTAGATTACTTGTGGCTGTAAAAAACAATTGTTTTTTCAATTGTAATAATGCCATTTAAATAATCGTACCTTCTGCTATAAAATATAATAAATAAAATTCAGATTCCAAAACATATTATTCAAATTCTATTCATAAGTAATATTATTTTGTTAAACCTAACAAAGTAAATTTCAACAGGAAAATGGAATCAGATTGTAAGCATGTAAAAAAATCTTATTCAT